>CABHPP010147496.1:37244-68223 GCA_902168425.1 Peromyscus attwateri
AGAGAGAGAGAGAGAGAGAGAGAGAGAGAGAGAGAGAGAGAGAGAGAGAGACAGAACACATAGGCTACGAAGCTCATAAAGAACATTTCTTCTTTAACCTTGGTGCAAGAGAACCAGAAAGGACAGTAGATAGAACTTCTGACTTGGAACAGCGAAAAAATGCAATTCTTAGCAATAAATTAACCCCATATTTGAAATATTTGAGTACTGGAAATTATAAAATATCCTTGAAAAATTTAAAGATGCTAAAGTGAAAGGAAAGGTATCTCTTAGTCACAGAAATACATTCCAAACTGATCTGCAGATTTAGCTGCTGCTAAATTTCATTGAGATCCAGAACATCTCACACAATCGTAATACAATCTTAAAAAAAAAAAAAAAGGAATAACACTGGAAGAGTTACACATTGCTTTTAAAATCCACTATAAAGTAATAGTCATCCCGACAGCATGGTGCTGACATGCAGAAAAGATGAATCAGAATGGAAAATTGAGAAGTGAACTCCTCTTAAGGCCATTTGATTAAAAGAAAGTTAACAATTTAAATTTTATGTCTATGGGTATTTTGCCTGAATCTGTGTTTGTGTACCATGTGTATGCCATGTGCAAGGAGGTCAGAAGAGGATGTTGGATCTCTTTGAACTGGAGTTACAGATGATTGTGAACCACTCTGTGGATGTTGGGATCAAACTCAGGTCCTCTGGAAGAACAGCCACCGCTTTATTTATTTATTTATTTATTTATTTATTTATTTATTTATTTATTTATTCATTTATTTATTTTGGTTTTCCGAGACAGGGTTTCTCTGTGTATTTTTGCGCCTTTCTTGGAACTCAGTTGGTAGCCCAGGCTGGCCTCGAACTCACAGAAATCTGCCTGGCTCTGCCTCCCGAGTGCTGGGATTAAAGGCATGTGCCACCACCACCCGGCCAGCCACTGCTCTTAGCCAATCACTGAACCATCTCTCTAGCTTGCCACTTGCTTTTTGATAATGAGTCCCAATGTGAGGAAAGAGTCATCTCTTTAACAAATAACACTGGTAGAATTAGACAACCACATGCCAAAGAATGGAGTTGAGCAACTTCATACCATCCACAAATGGATCGACACTTTAATATGAGATCTGCAGCTGTTAAACTATTAGAAGGAAGTATAGATGTAAACTTTATGACTTTGAACTAGGTAATAGCTTCCCAGATATGACCTCTAAAACAACCAACATGAAAATATGACTGCATCAAAATTATTATCTTATATTTCACAGTACCTCATCAAGACACTAGAAGTCAATCCATAGAAGAAAAAGATCACAAATTTACATATAAAGATTTATTATCCATAAAAATATAAAGAATTCTTATATCAATGCAAAGAAAATAATCAATTAAAAACAGGCAAAGTATTTGAATAGATATTTCTCAAAGAAGATACACAAATCACCAGTTAAACACACAAAAATGATACTCAACTGCATTATTTACTGGCAGAGTATACATGTAAAACCATAATAAAATAGTAGCTTATTACTGGTATGTGGCTGTAATTTAAAAAGATAGGCAATACTAAGTATTGGCGGGAATGTACAAAAAACTGGAAATTTATACATTACTGGTGGAAGTGTAAAACAGTGTAGCCATAGAGAAAATTTTGACAGTCTTTAAAAAGTCAGAGTTACCATATGACCCAGCAAGTCCACACCTAATGTATGCCCTAGAGAACAGAAAGCATTCCCACACAAAACTTGTACATATTCATTGTAGCATTTATTTGTTACATTCAGAAAGTAGAAACAACCTAGGTATCTATTAACTTACAAATGGATGAACAAGGTGTGGTACATCCATAGTTTAATATTATTTGGTGATGAAAGAAGTGATACCTGCTAGATGAACACTGTACTATGTAAGAAAGACCAGTTCCACACAATTACTGTACTGTTTACTTGCATGCATATGAAATGTTCAGAATAGGTGAATTTATAGGAACAGAAAAGGCATTAGTTGTTGCCGCACTCTGGAGAAAGGGGAGACTGTTGAATGGTCTACTAAGGCGAGTGTTTTGTTTTAATTAGGGCTATGAAAATGTTCTGAAATTGGACATTAATGATGGTTACAAATCTCTGCATATACTAAAAACACCAAACTGTATACTTTACAATGTTATGTGATTATATATCTTAATAAAACTGATACATAGATACATATATTTAAAAATACCTGTTACTTTGGCTTTGGGAGTTTGGATTCAATCTACTATTTCAAGTATCTGTTTATAGATGAATTATTTCAATTCAAACAGTATAATCTCAATCTTCATTATCTATTAGGAACTCTACTTTTCTTTATTATTTTAATTATTTGTTTATTTATTTTTTGATAGGCTTCACTATTCAGTCCAGGTTGTCCTTGGACTGCCTCTCCCTCCCAGATTCTGGGATTACAGCTTTGTGACATTGTGCCTGGCTCTTAATTTTCTTCACATTTATCTGTATTTTCTGTTCTCTTACTTAATACCTGCTAGCCTTATTGTATACCTGACAGAAAGCAAAACCTGACAGAGGACAATATGATGTCATGTTTCCTTCTTGATCTTTTAAAACCCTAATGGTATAATAATTGCCAAACCAGAGTATCCTATTTTGATTACATCATTTGCAAATGTTATTTCCAAGAGTACACATTTGATTTAGAATCTTCTTTTCCTACATTTTTTTATTATTCATGGTGCTTGATGACCACGCATTTGAAATATTCCCTGGCTAAAGCCCAGGCATTCTGGAGGTCAGTGTAGAAATGATTCACAGTTTGATAGAACGCAGTCAGGTTGAATATGACTTTTATAATGTGACTGCAAGCCCAGCTTAGGATATGAATTTATACATTGCTTTTCTTTTTTAAACATGATATTCAAGTAGGTTTTATTTTTCAAGGGCTTTGGCACAGTGCTAGTGGAGAATACGAGTGTCCTACCCAAAGCATTATAGAACAGGAAGCAACATTTTCTGAGGGAAATAAGGAACTTAGAAGACAGAAGATAAAATCTCAACTGAATTCATTTCTTTTCCATCGGCATTCCTGCTGTGTGTTCCCAGGGGTGTGGCTGGGCATCCTCTGCTGTAATGCCTCCTTATTGAGAGTGATTGGATAAAGAAACCAGTTATTTGGGGCCTGGTGTGTAGACAGCAAGGAGCCATGGTTCTGGATGTGGTGTTTGGTCTGGGCATCCTCACTAGTGATGAAAATGTGGGGCTGGGGGGTGGGGGAGACTGAGCAGTAGTACTTGATAACACAAGATGTTGGCCCACCACTTTCATTTCTGGTACTCCCTCTTAAAGATTCTTGTCAGTTGAATGTTGACCATCCCTAGAGACAGTGCTGCTAAACTGTTGGCATGCTTGGGGAGAGTTCTACACCACAGCCGCAGTTTGTAGCCACATTTCAATTGCTAAGTTTAATCAGCTATTTTGCTTTTCCCAGTGTTTCCTCTTCATGGTCAGTCTTCCTTCCAAACTCAATCGATAGAATCCTCCAATTTAGCTCCCTTAGCTCTTGACTCACCTTTTAGTTGTCGCTCCAGTGGTTCTAAGTGGAGCTGGCATATGTAAGATCGGTTTTACTGTTTATTCTTCAAATCGGTTTTGAATCTCAATGACTAGGTAATCCTTTTTACCTAAAGCATACTTGATTAATCAACTTTCGAAGTTGGCAGGAGTGAGATGTATCATGGCTAGTCCTTCACGTGAGTTTCTAAAAGATGATCTGGTTTCGAGTTGGAAAGCATTTCATTGTTACACCATCCTGCTCTTCAGTACAGTCATAAGCTATCATCACCTTGTTCTTAGCAGAGTGTTTCATCTGCAAACATTCTAAGATAATAATAGTCTAGTAATTAAAAAAATTCTCTTCAAGAGCTAACTCATTCCACTTGTCATTTTTCATACTAGAGAAATTGTGTTTGTAAAATTCTTGCATCAATTTCCTCTGACAAGGTTAATTCAGTGTTCTCATTTATGCTTCCTTATTTTATTAGGTAGAAATTAAATATGTGTGCCCCCAATATGAAGCAAGTCATTCCTTTATACTTTGCTAGATATTTCACCACTAAATAAGGAAAATTCTCTTGTACAAGACTTTATGGTCAAGATGGCATGATGGTACAAGTCTGTGATCCCAGCACTTGTGGAGACAGAGGCAGGAGGATTACCACAAGTTTGTGGTCTATATAATGAATTCTAGGTCATCCAGGGTTATATAACAAGATTCTGTCTCAATAATAAAAGCTATTCCATATTTGCCTTTCAGATGTATGTTATTTGAGTTTTAAAGTTGTGCTTGAGTTGAGCATAAGAAGGTCAAAGAGTTTGACATGGTCTTACATGCCTGCAAGCCTGTAGTCCCCAAGGCTGAGGCAGGGAGATGACAGCTTTGAGGATAGCCTGGGTTATATAGCAAGACTGCGGAAAAGCAAAACAGAAGAGTAATGTGAAGGAAAACACATGAGAACTCTAGATTTTATTACCTTGAAAGACTGACATACTATTAAACTTAGGAACTCTAACCGTAATTCCACCCAAGTTCCTAAGTAGAAATCTGCCATCCCAGGGCTGTCACACACGGGAGTTACTTAGAAATTATTAAAGTTGAGTAAAAGTAAATTTAGATCTTCTGTGAAGGGTAGAAATTGAGGACAGGGACAAAGCTGTCTGTAAGAGGCACCACCACCTCTGTTCTTAAGATACCCTGTGCCATTCAAAACTCAGAATCGTACAATGAGCATAAGAGGGCTCAGGAGCAGTTAAGGGTGAGGTGATTAATTATGGAAAGAAACTGGGTGTCACCTTATTCCCTGGTCTCTGCATACTGCGGCTGCATTGGTAAAGGGATGAACAGAACCTGTCAGGTCCATCTCAAGGTTGCTTCTGAATCTTGGGGAAAGGAAGCAATATGTTTTCTAGGTCTTTGGATACAGAATTTTGTTAATGGAAAACTTTGTTTTTCCTGACCATAAATTAAAATAGTAATTATTAGTATTCATTGAGCATAAGAACTGTGCCAAGCTCTTTAATGACATTACTTAATCTTTACAAAACTCTATTGTATAGTAATTTCTCAACTGGTTAAAATATTTAAAGAACTTTGAGTAGTATCTGGAGTATAAGTGTCCAAGAAATAATGTTGATGGAGACATATGAAGAATACCTTTGATCTAACAATTGCACAGTATTATGTTTCTCCTTCAAGAAGCCAGTTGTTTTTTTTTTTTTTTCCAGTTTTTCGAGACAGGGTTTTGTAGCACGAATCTTAAAATGTCTTATTAATAAAATCAAACCTGGAGCCAGGTATTGGGGTGAACGCTGGAAGATCAGAGAAGCAGAACAAACCACAGCTACCTCACTTTGCCAATTCCTCAGCTGATCCTGTTTCCTCAGACTGGAAGCCTCTGAGTTCTCATCCAGAATGGCTCTCAGCTGAACTGTTACTCAGAAGCCTAAAAGCTTAACCAGCTAGTTCCTGGTTTTCACGCCTTATATACCTTTCTGCTTTCTGCCATCACTTCCTGGGATTAAAGGCTCACTTCGTGGGATTAAAGGCGTGAGTCACCATGCTTGGCTGTATCCTTGAACACACAGAGATCCAGGTAGATCTCTGCCTCTGGAATGCTAGGATTAAAGGCCTGTGCTACCACTGCCTGTCCTCTATGTTTAATATTGTGGCTGTTCCATTCTCTGACCCCAGATAAGTTTATTAGCGTGCACAATATTTTGGGGAGCACAATACCACCACAGGGTTTCTCTTGTAGCTTTGTGCCTTTCCTGGAGCTCACTTGGTAGCCCAGGCTGGCCTCGAACTCACAGAGATCCGCCTGCCTCTGCCTCCCGAGTGCTGGGATTAAAGGCGTGCGCCACCACTGCCTGGCAAGAAGCCAGTGCCTTTACCGACGCCTGCCTTGCTGTCCTCCCGTACATTCTGGAGTCATGCTTGTTTAATTGTGTTATCTGACTAGTTCCATTCTGAAACTTGTAAATTCTCTGCTTGCCCCCTCCCATCTTAGGGAAGTTCATTTTTCAGATTAACAAGGTCTGGGCCAAATTTATTTATTGAGAATGTATATTTTTTTTTGACAAGATTTACAAAAGACAAGTAAGATAATTGAAGGACAGGATCTGCTCAGGCTCCTGTGGTGTGGCGGTGGCAGTGACCGTTATGGCTGCGGTGGCAATGGCGGCAGCAGCAGGATGGTGGCAGCGGCGATGGTGGTGGTGAGCCACACAACTGTGGCACCACCGCTTGCCTAACTCACCATCTTGGCAGGATAGCCAAATTTTAGGCCGAAGTTCAACTTTTTTCTTTTTAATTGTTAGAGTCTTTCATGGTCCCCAGGAAACTAGAGAAAATGAATTCTGCACAGTATGCTCGGGCATGCAACTTGAAACCGCTTGCACACTAAGTGAAATTCAATGAGAGCCAGCTGTTTGGGGAAGAGCTGTCAGGAACCGGTGGGATTCTGTGAAAGGAGGATTGTCTAGGAATACACGCTCAGAAACAGGATATCCGCCGTAGAAAAAGCCAGCGCATTTACATACTCAAACTCTCATGTGATCACACTGTTGTCTTCTTAGCCCCTCCATCTCTAATTATTTGTTCTTGGTGGGTAGGTGTCTGCCTTCAAGGCTTCTCTTCACATGTCAAGTGTGTGGCAGTTCTTCCTTTTCTGAGAAGTAAATACAGTCCAACCTACTACCGTGTCCTAAGTACTTTGATTTTGGTTAAACCGAAAACGCACATATGTTTACCAAACCATTTCCTTTACCCAGCACCTCTCTGTTCTTGCCAACACCACCCAGGGAAGGACCACCTTGGGCAGCTTGCCAGAGGTGCCATCCAGGGCTCCTGAAATGGTTGCCAGCAAGAAGGGAACAATTACATCCCAGAATAAACTCAAAGCAGATGGCGGTCCGTGATGAGGAATGTCAGTCACGTCACCGAGCCTTTGATTTTGGGTTGTTCTTTGTGCTTCCCGGGTACTGAAGTTATGTTACCTGTGTGATGTCCCCCCTGCTCCCGGGGCCTCGCTGCCCATTGTATAGGGCCCATCTGTACTAGAAGCCTCACCCAGATCCTTGACCCCTGCGCGGATAGTTGTTGGCTCATGACAGGAACTCTGTCAGGCCTTCCAGCAGAACTATGGAGTATACATGGCCCTGCCTTTAAAAGAAATTGTAGAAAGCCTTTTTGGGTTTTATTATTAAAGCATAACCCATCCACTCAGGAAATTCGGTTAGCATCCAGAGTTAGGAATCCTAGGATAATGTTTCACTCATGCGGCTTTTATCTCTGGAGCGTCTCTTTATGTTGCCTTTTTCCATTTTCAACCCCATTTAGTCTTCCGTAAATCATTTGGGCCCCGTCTCAGCTGCCTGCCTTGGAGGTCTTACTTGCTTTTCCCTTAGCATCTTATTATTATTATTATTATTTTTAAATTTAGCATGCAAACCCACAGTCCCTCTTTGGGCTAAGATTGGAAGTCACATGATCATAGAGTGCTCGTTTATAGCTCCTGTTACAGTGTGTATCCTGGGGTATCTGCTCCTGGGTTTCTAGCAAACTGGCAAATGACACCAAGCACAGGGGTGCATTCAGACGGAGCCGTAGGAACCTCCCAGGCCCCAGCAGTTGCCCATTTATAAAGCCGTATTTAGAAATGAGAGCAAGAGGCCAGAGTGTCACTAGGCCGTACTTTAGAGCCAGGCTCTTCTTCACCCAGGAGACAGGGCTAGTGGAGTAAATGTGCCTTCGCCATTTCCCCCGCCTCTCCGCTGTGACTGCACTATCAGTGTGAGCGAGCGAACCACAGGCGATTGTGTGGTGATTGTGTGGTGGTTGTGTCTCCGCGTCTGCTCTCACCCGGTGAATTTCGCCCCCACAGAGTGACGGGGTGGGCGCTGGGTCAGAGGTGCCTGAAGGTTTCTGACTTCCAGAGCAGAGGCATTGACTGAAAGGAAGCTGTGGATTTACCAGCGCCATGTTGGTGTGAATGTTTGATTCTTAGTTCTAGTAACTTCTGGTAACTTCCGTGAGCTTCTTTCCCTTTTCCCCCAGTTCAGCTCCACAGTAGACTCTCAAATAGTCTTCCTAGTAATCAGGGTATCCTGAAGCACCCATTCTGTGTGTGGTGGTTTGAATAAGAATGGCCCCCATAGGTTCATATGTTTGAATACTTCGTCATCAGGAGTGGCACCACTTGGGATGGATTAGGAGGTGTGGCCTTGTTGGAAGAAGTGTGTCAGTAGGGGGTGGGCTTTGAGCCAGGCCCAGTGGCTTTCTCTCTCTTCTTCCTATCTGTGGACCCGGATGTAGAACTGTCAACTACTCCTCCAGCACCGTGTCTGCTTGCGTGCTGCCACGCTTCCCACCCATGATGAAAATGGACTAAACCTCTGAACTGTAAGCCAGCCCCAGTGAAATGCTTTCTTTCGTAAGAGTTGCTGTGGTCATTGTGTCTCTTCACAGCAATAGAACACTGACTAAGACAGTGGAAAGGTGAACATTCTACTGATTTCTCTGCATCCCAGAGTTCAGTCCCGCTTGATCCATCATCTCCATTTATATCGCTTCTGCACCTCCATTGCTTATCATTCAGAATGCTTTTATTGAGCACTTGTTCTGTGCAAGATGCTGTGCTAGGACGAATGTCAGAGAACTGATGGGCTATGGCCCCTGTTCTTGAGAAGCCAATGATCTGGATGACACGGGGGAAGTGTTTTTCTGAATGTCAGTGTCAGTATTTCCTTTGCTCTCCCCCCATCTCAGTGTACGCAGTCCTTGAGTGTGAGATGACAAAATGTACGTAGAGGGAGTTATGGCAACCTTAGATGTTCTTCCTCAGTCAGAGTCTTTCTGAATTCTTTGCACGTTTTAACATGGTGAGCCTCGGTTGTAGTAATTTGGATTTAATTCTCATGTGCTTCGGTGAGGGTGTTTCTTTTTGGTTCAGCCATAGGAAATCAAAGCCAGCAGCTAGGCTGCAGCTGTGTCTCAGCCGGTTCCATCTGAGTAGAATTCCGAAGGAAAGATGGCGGCAGCACCTCACTTCAGGCCGTTGTCTTTGGTTATAGCAGGCAGGACATCACAGATGCTTTTGAAGCCAGTACAGTTAGCACTCAGGAAGTGAGACTTCAATAAAAACGGGTAAGAATATAGGCTATAGTATATGTTCAGAGGGTATAATATCATTGTTTTCTTATTTATGCTTTTTTAAAGATTTAGTGTGTGTTTCTGTCTGTCTGTCTATCTATCTATCTGTCTGTATGTATGTATGTATTATGTATGTATGTGTGGGACATGTGCCCTCAAGTACACATGCCCACTGAGTCCAGAAGAGTCTGTTGGGCCTCCGGGAGCTGGAGTTACAGGCGGTTGTGAGCCACTCGATCTAGGTGCTGGGGTCCTAGCGTAGGTCCTCTGCAAGGGCAGCAAGTGCTGCTCGAGCCACCTCTGAAGCCCCCTCTCCAGTCTTAACCAAATGTTGTTGTTAAGTGCTTGCTTTCCTACAAAAGGTTTCCCACATATACTGCATTGGACTTCCTCTGCAGAGCACATCTAATGCATAACAAACTCAGTTCTGTCTACAGCCTCCCAATGGAGGGCCAACAAAGACTGGATCTGGCAATGAGTTCTTATTTCCTTTCCCATCTTGGGTACATACATACTCTTTCTTCCCTGATGTGCTGGGAGTTATGGCACCTGCTTGTTTTATTGTTTTTTTCTGAAATATCTGTGATAAATATTAGTGACAAGCATCCACTCCTGAGTGGTGGTGGCTCCTACGCCCGTACTGCACATTTGCTTTGTACCTATGCATGTGTATAATGCCTGAAACTCGTAAGGTAGAGTTGGAGTGTTTTCACTTACGTCATTTAAATTGTTCCAGATTACATTATTCGAAACCATTTGTGGGGCTGGAGAGCTTGCTTAATGGTTAAAAGCACTTGCTGTTCTTCCAGAGGATCCAGGTTCAGTTTCCAGCACCCAGACCACACAAGTACCCTTAACTCCAGTTACAGGGGACCCCAAGTCCTTTTTAGGCATGTGCCATACGTACACTTGCAAACGTGCAGGCTGATCCTCATCTGACCCATTTATATAGACATCACACGGTCTAGCCCATAGAATAAAACCTTTGCCATGCCATCTATGTAGGGCAGTTGGATGACAGCGTTTTTCATCTTCTGTTTTTATATGCTAGTTCTTCATCGGTTATTATTTGTCTATGTGTGTGTGTGCCACGGTGCACATGTGGAGATCGGAGGACATCATGCAGGAGCTGTTTCTCTCCTTCCTCCAGTGGGTCTGGGAGGCTCTAACAGGTTGTCAGGCTTAGCAGCAGGTACCTTTCTCTTGAGCCATCCTGAAGGTCTATGGTGGTCTTCCAGAAGGAGCTTTTGAGGGATACACGCAAGACTTTGGAAAATTTATGCAGTTACCCTTAGTGGGGTCCGTGATTTGTTTTCTACCACATCAGCATAATAGCATCACAGCAAGGACAGTTGTTTTGTCAGCTTTATCCCTTCCTGTGGGTTTGTCCTTATCAAATATGGGTTAAATGTTTCTCAGTTTGTGTTTCACAGTCATGCATCCAATATAGAAGTAGAGATAGTGATATTTGTCAATCTTCAATAATTAAACATCAAAGGATCTAATAGAAATATTAATTATGTATTTTATGTGCATTACTGCTTTTCTTTTCTTTTTGCGGGGGCGGGGGGAGGTTGAGACAGGGTTTCCTCTGTATAGACCCAGCTGTCCTGGAACTATATAGACCAGGCTAGCCCCAAACTCACAGAGATCTACCCACCTCTGCTGGGATTAAAGGCGTGGGCCACCACCACCCAGTCATTACTGCTTTTTAATTCCTTTTTTCATTTGTTTTTAAGACGCATAAAAAATAATGGTTTCTATCATAGGAAACATATAATTTGGTTTTTCTGACCATTGTCCCCCTCTTCTTCCTCTCCCTATCTTTCTGTAATCCTCCCTCTTCTCCTCAGTAGCATACTCCACTTTCATGTCACATGTATCCCAAGTTACTGTTTCTTGATTGTTTACACATATGAGATGCTGTGCGGGATATTCCACATAGGATCTCACATAATCGTGTGCGTAATTTTTAGTATAAAACTAGGCTTTCAACTTCTCAACAGTTTCAGTCTGGCCATGTAATTCATCAAGAAAGTGAATAAAGTTAGAACAATGGAAGCCGAGTCAATTAAATCTTGTTCAGATATAAAATTGTCTTTCATCCTCAGAAGAGTCTACACATTGACTAGTGAGAAAATGCAGTCTGATTTTGAAGCAGAACGTTCAGAAACTGAGGCACTGTACCAAGAGTTTTTACATCTTATTAGCTCTCTGTTAATTCCTCCATTTCTGTTGAAATTCCCAACTGGACATTCCAAATGAATGTGTCACCTTGATGCATGCGGCATGGCCATAGGCTCAGAGGTCAGTCAGCACTGGTCGGCTTTGGTTCAGCCTGTATGTGTTTTCCTGGCTCTGCATCCTATTGAATTGGACTTTGCTTATATAAGGAGAAGTCTGTGAAGCCACAGGCAAGAAAAGCTGAGATTTCTTCCTTGGGGAAATCTCAAATGTAGAGTTATAAGCAAATATTAAGGTTCAAAGGAGGCAGCATAATGAATACATTCAAGGAACGAGCAAGCACTTATATAACATTTTGTGTTTGCAAAATGTTTTACAACTTTATTATTAATTTCCTTAAGTCTCCTGGAAGGTAACAATGTTATTACATACATTTTATATGCAAGGCAGGCAAATTAAGTGGCAAAAAGGAAGAGAACTTCAGATACTGATTTTAAGGTTTGGATTTATATCCTAAACCACACTGCTCATAAGGAAGATAAAGAAATAAAATGATTCTGTTCCATTCTGGACTGGGGAGTGGTGCCCATTTGGGCAGTTGTTTCTGTGTGTTTAAACAGCAGTTCAGTGACTCCAACTTGTGTTCCAGTGAATGCCGAGCTGAGTATTTTAACTAATGGTTATAAGTTCTCAATGAAATGTGTCATGGCTGACAGATTAGTTACTAACTAGGGGATACTTGATTTGGTCTAGCTAGAGTCACCATGAGATCGACAAAGGTATAGCTTGGTAGAGCTGGCACTAGTGGCTGTCCACTTCTTCTCTGTCACTGTGTTTCCTTTTTCTTTTTTTCCCTTTCTCCACCCATAGAAAAGCAAATTTATATTAAAAAGTAATAAAAATTTTTCAAAAGTCCCAAAGGGTAAAATGTACAGATTTTTCCATAACAGAAGAAATTGAAAATAACTATGACCCTTAGAAGGCAGAGGGAGACATGATAAATCATTGCCTTCAGATAGCTTTTCTTTCATTTACAGAGTATCCAGAAACTGCTTTCACACCCTGAGGTGTGAGCAGAAGGTAATGAAGAGTGATTTTTAAAAATAAATATTTCATAAGGTGCCCTGGCTTAAATGAGCCCTGTTCTTTAACATAGCCACACTTGAACTGATCCAATGATGTTGTCAGTACAAAAAATATTTTTAGAACTTGTCTTTGGGATGCCTTAAGTAAGTCATTTATGAACTGTAAAAGAAAACAGTCTTGCGTATTTTTTAATTAGCCCCTCCTTTGCAAAGAAATATATTACTCAGATAGATTTCTGACTTTCTTTTTAGCCTTTGTTCTACATCAATTTTTCTTTTCTTGTTTTGTTTCCAAGATCGAGTCTATAATTTAAAAAAAAATAGCAATTTTAAATTAGTGAGGATATTTCATTTTAAATTTCTATTTTGAAATATTTTAGACTTAGAAAGAAGTTATGTAATAGTATAGTTTCCATATATCATTCATCCAGC
This sequence comes from Peromyscus attwateri, assembly GCA_902168425.1. NCBI lineage: Eukaryota > Metazoa > Chordata > Mammalia > Rodentia > Cricetidae > Peromyscus > Peromyscus attwateri. The sequence continues at coordinate 50,139 of CABHPP010147496.1, forward strand.
TTCCTCTAATTCTCTACTGAATTTCTTTTTCTTTTCTTTCTTCCTTCCTTCCTTCCCCAAGACAGGGTTTCTCTGTGTAGCTTTGCACCTTTCCTAGAGCTCACTCTGTAGCCCAGGCTGGCCTACCTCACAGAGATCCGCCTGCCTCTGCCTCCCGAGTGCTGGGATTAAAGGCATGCATCACCACTGCCAAGCCTGAATTTCTTTTAAAAATGTAAATGTCTATGTTATAGAAGTCTTTAAATGTTTATTTTGAAGTATAAAGTTGTTATCAACTAAATTTATCCTGAAGTGATAGAAAGGTTAATTTACTCATTTAATTTTACGCACACACACACACACACACACACACACACACACACACACACACACAAACTCACAAGAGCAAACTGTACTGTGTAAATAAGTACAAATATGACACCAATTAAAAAACCAAAAATAAGACGAGTGAGATGTCTCAGCAGCTAAAACATGTATTGTTCTTGCAGGGGACCCAAGTTTAATTCCCAGCACCCACATTGGGTAGCCTGTTACTTCAGCTTCTAAGGATCTGATGCCTCTGGGTCTCCTAGGGCACCTGCACTCTCATACACACCCCCCTCCAACCCCTGCACACATACTTTAGAATAATAAAAATTAATGATAAAAAATTAAGAAAGTATCCATGTATAAATAAATATATATGAATTTAAAAATCTGTACCTTCTCACTCTCAGTTAAATGAGAGATTTGTCAATTTTATTAGTTTCTTCAAGACTAAATTTCTAGCCGTTTGTTTTTGTGGCACTATGGATCACGTGCAGGGTCTTACATGTGTTAGTGCTCTGCTTGTGGACTTTAAAATGCTCTCTATTGTATCCCCCCCCCCATTTCATTAATGCTGTTTTCCTTATTTGGGCCTTCCTCGTGTGTGTGTTACCTTTTGTTCTTCTAAGTCTTTAAGTTCTTCTTTGCTTATAGTTATTTTTTGTTTTTTAAAATAACCATGCAAGACTACACATTTTCTTCTAAGTACCATTGTAGCCACACATCCCAAATAAGAATCTATAGCAGTGTCATTAACATTTGAGTCAAAGCATTTTCTCCTTTTCTTGTGATGTCTTCTTCGACTTAATCCTCGCAGTGGCATCGATTGTAGGAACCTCCTGAGAGGTTCTGGAGGCCAGTGTGTAGAGTATATTCTTTGAGGATCTCAAGGGAGGGGAGATTCCTGTTTGCCTCTATCAGGTACTTGTGAACACTGCACCTCAAGAGATGCCAGCAAACCAATACTCTAATGTGAAAGCTTTTATCTGTGGCTGTGTGAGTGTTGTAAATTTCTTACCCTACACCATATCAGCTAGGCTTTAGTTAGAGATTTTCTTGGGGGGAATTTGTTACTTGAGATCTTTATTACCCAGGGGTAGAACATTTCCTGACACAAAACAGGGACATGGGGAATATTTGTTGAATGGAGAATGAATGAATGGAGAGACCCCCCCCCCCCACTTTTCTCTTTGTCAGCCTGGAGCCATCACTAAGAAAGGTAGGTCTCTTCATCAGGGCGTGTTCCTCCTACCTACTTGAGGCTTTGGAATCGCAGTCTAAAGTGAGGGTTTTATTCTCACCTCTTACTCTGTTTGGGTCCTGATTCTGTCTTCTATCCCCCACCTCTGAGTGTGCCAGCCACCCATTGCAAGCCAGGCTTTAGTTCACTAAGGACAGCTACTCACAGGTGAGAATTCTTCTAAGGTTTTTCTTGCTGAGATTTTTTTTTCTCATTGTTTCTGACCTATATTTCATCTCTAGCTGGACCATGTTTCTTTTTTTCTTTTTTAAAGGTGTATGTATGTATGTATGTATGTATGTATGTATGTATTTATTTATTATGTATACAGTGTTCTGTTTGCGTGTATGCCTGCAGGACAGAAGAGGGAGCCAGATCTCATTACAAATGGTTGTGAGCCGCCATGTGGTTGCTGGGAATTGAACTCAGGACCTCTGGAAGAACAGCCAGTGCTCTTAACCTCTGAGCCATCTCTCTAGCCCCCTGGACTATGTTTCTAAAAGATACAATTTGCATTGTAACTGGAAGTTGTTTTTTTATTTTAGGTGCAACATTGTCTTCTATTTCATTGTTAAAAGGAATATTCTTTGTAAGAACTCATTTAGAAGAGAAATGGTGTAGAAGTAAAGAGTGATTCTCCATTATAAGAGAGCAGTGATTGAGTTTGTGACATGACCTATGGGTTAGAGGGCCTTTTCCCACTTGTGTGTTGTAAGTTAAACACTCCTCATAAACTAATAACACCAGCTGGCACTTCCTGTCTCTTGCGCATCAGACATTTTCCCCATGTTATCACTAGTCCTTAGAAGTAGCTTTGAGCCATGCTTTGTTAGCTTTTCTGTAAGTGAAAAAGTAAGTAGGAGCACTTCTCATACTTTTCCAGTGGGTCCAGGCAGGAAGGACTCAGCACGTGCTCTGTGCCATCTGCCTACTTACATGCTTTGAAGGCACATTACTTCATCCTGTTGAGGGGTTGCAGCCAGAATCCATGCCATATGAACCCCGCCCTGTGTGTCAGACAAATACATGACAGGTACTGACTTCACCTGCAGACCTCCAGTCCATGGCCTGGTCATCCTCTCTCACCCACGTAAAAGCTGATCTGGGCAAATCATATTCTTCCTCTTCTGGTCAAATTGTCTTTAAAAAGCAAGTATTAGCATTGGGAAGGACATGTAAATAGTCCTTGAAAACAAATGATAGCACTGTATTTTTCAGTTACCTCCTTTATAAGTCAAGTATTCATACTTAAATAAGAATTCCAGCTTAAGGGACAGCACAGTAATGTCTTCTGTAAAGCTGTTCTACTGCTTGTTAAACCTTCAAGTATTTTTATTAATTAAATTTATTCATTTATTTTACAATCTTCAAGTATTTTTAAGACCAGAGGAAGTAGGAATACAGGTAACTGTACATTTAAAATTTCACTGCTCAAAATAATTCAAGTTTAAAACAGTTGTAGGATATTGACATGGGTTTTTACTATGTCAGAAAGATCCAAAGTCAATTAATAACACTACACAAAGATGCATTAATTACTTTCAGTTATTTCTAATTAATGTTCATTCAGTAAATCAGTATTTGTTAAGTACTTTCTGAATTCAACATTATGCTAATCTCCACAGATAGAGCAGTTAACAAAATGTATTTGATTTGTGCCTTTATATACTTCTATTTACCTTGAGAAACAGATGTTAAACAAATAATTACATAGATCATTACTGAATTATATTAGCAAAAGGACTATCAAAAAGAAATAAGATATCTAATAGAAGGACTAGAGAACAAAGAACTATCCTTAAGAATACATGTTAAGTCTCATTTATTATGCATACAAGAGTTTAAGAATGAATATTACAGATAAATCTCACTCATTGTATGTAGAAAACCAAATAAAATCTTAATGAAATGAACTCAGCACCTAGAAGAGTAAGTAATGTGGCCAGATGAGATTCGCTGTAGGAATGAAAGGGTAATTCAATATTAAGAAATCTCAGAATAACTTACCATGTCAAAACACCAAAAGAAAATTTATGTTTTCACCTCTATGATAAAAGATATTTTGTTTTTTATTTTTAATTCTTTTACATGTATTCATTTATTCGAGGGAGAGTTCCCAGCTTGAGAGTGAAAGTCAGAGGATAGTCTGTGGTTCTCTCCTACCATGAGGATTTCTAGGGATGGCATTTAGGCCATCATGTTTGGCTATATACCCCCTTCTCACTGAGCCATCTGGAACGCCCATTAAAAAGCATTTTATGAGCTTCACCATCTAAGTCATGTATGTGTGATGTGTGTGTATGTTGTATGCATATACACATGGTAGTTCAAATTTGACTTCAGATCTCTCCATTTTATTGGGGCAGGGTCTTTATGAACCTTGAACTTATTGAGTCAAGCTAGTGTAGCTACCCAGCCTGATCTGGGGAATCCCCTCTATCTCAGGACTTAAAGCAGGCACCAACTTGGCTGGCTTAAGATTTATTTTAGTTATGAGTCTGTGTTTTAGAACGTGTGCATGTGCAGGTACCCTTTGAATGTCTGAAGAAGACCTTGGATCCCCTGGAGCTGGAGTTACAGGCGGTTGTGACCCTGATGTGGGTGCTGGGAATTGAACTCAGGTCCTCTGGAAGAGCAGCAGCAGCTCCTAACTGCTGAGCCATCTCTCCCACCCCTGCCTGGCTTTTATGTGGGGTCTGGGGATTGACTCTCTCCTCCTCATGCTTGCTGAGCAAGGGCTGGGCAAGGGCAAGATGGCAATTCTCAGAGCCGTCTCCCCAGCCTACCATTTAAGTCTTGATTAAGATTCTTACTATCCAGGCACCATAGTGCATGCCTCAGTTTCCGGACTTAGATGGTAGAGGCAGGAGGTTCAGGAGTCCCAGGTCATCCTTCACTACGTAGTAAGTTGAAGGCCAGTAGTGTGGGCTACACGAGACCCTTTCTCAACCCTTTTTCTCTTCCTAAAACTCATGATGGTAGTATGGGTTTTATTGACTGTGTGTTACATTTTAAGTACTTCTCTAAGTACTGTGTGGACTGTATCTCCTCTAAACCTCCAGAAAGCCAATTTCCGCTTAACTGCAGCAATAATAATACCTTCAGAAAGACCACACAATTTATATGTAGAACAAGTTCATTCTGGAGTCTGCTTTTAATCACTGTGTTATGTTGTCTTTCATGTAGGGTACTGACAGATAGCCTTATCCTCACATAGCAGAGCAGAATAATGATTTAATTGTGGAAAACATAAGCAGGTATTTTAGGGGGAAAAGTCAGACCATTTAAGATAATCTCTGCGTGAGAAAGGCTTTTCAACATATAATACAAAACCTACATACCATAAAATAGACTATAATCAAATACTTAAGAAGATTAATGTATAGCTAGAGAATCCATTGTAAGCTGAGTCAAATGACAAATGAAAATCTGGGGAAAATATCTCCCACCACAGACTTCTTTTTTAAAGCAGAAGAGACATTACAAATAAGCAAGAAAATAGTGAGCAACAACCTAGACCCAAATTTGGTAAAAAGCAGAGAAAAATCTCAGAAAAATAAACATGAATTTTTTTAATTTTTGAAAAAAGATGCTACCTCCTCTCATAGACATAAAAATTCAAATATTATTTGATTACAAATCCATACTCATCTATTAGGTTATTGGAGATACTTAAATTTTGCTCTGGACTGGGTTGGTTTATGTTTAAGGCCACACTATTGATGAAGTGCTAAATTGTTTTATCTATTTGGATATCTTGTTAACTTTAACTGCATGTGTTCTTTCACTAAATAATTCTACTTGAAGGAATTTTTCTTCATTTTACTCTCACTTGAATGGTATACCGGACATTAGCATAGACGTTACACTGTTGCATGGAATAGCAGAGGATTACGGGGGTGGAGTGGGGAGGGGGTGCTGACAGTCAATGTGTGAGTGACCAAATAGGTTGGGGTGTGTCATGGAATAGTACAGAAAATTGTATTCACAATAACGTGGGATTTTTTTTTTTTACGGTAACGAGGAAACAAAATCCAAGATGCATTGTAAATAAAACAGAAGCAAGACACCTATGTGCTACCATTTTGTGCAAATCACACACTATTTACTTATTTATTTTTACAACCAGACCACTGTTTTCCCTCCATCCTCTCCTCCCAGTCCCTCCCTCCCACCTCCCCTTTGCCTCCCCCCCATCAACTCCTCCTCCATTTTTATTCAGAGGAGGGTAGGCCTTCCATGGATAGTGACAATACATGGCATATCAAGTTGAAGGTTGGATGAGGCAATCCAGTATGAGGAAAAGGGTCCCAAAAGCCGGCAGAAGAGTCAGAAACAGTCCCTGCTCCCACTGTTAGGAGTCCCACAAGAAAGACCAAGATACACAGCTGTAATATATATATATGCAGAGGGCCTAGATCAGTCCCACTCAGGCTCCCTGGTTGTTGAGCTATACACTTTCTTACAAACAAAGTTTGTTTTTGTTACAAGATTATTTCAGTGTGGGGAACTGGTCTCTGGAAGCAAGTGACAGCAGGAACTGCCTTTCACTGTCTATCTCTTAATATTTTATATCATGTTCAGATATTGCCCATTCCACTAAAATAAAATTAACCATAGACATGTAAAGAATTTAACGTTTTGAAAAGTGGGATTATAATCAATTCATGGTGGAATGTGAAAAGTTTTATTGAAAAGATCTTTGTGCACAGGAAACAGCGTGGGGTTTCATTTATCCTTCTTGGACAGCAAGCTAAGTTGGCCATGTTATGATCTGACTCAGTGTTGCTACAGGTCCTGAGTATTTTGAAATGGTGCACTAGTTCCCTGGGTTCCGTGATTAGTGGTCTGTGGGCCAGAGACCTGTTTCATGCTATTTAAATTATCTGGCAGGAGTAGATGTTTGGAGGGTGGAACACCTTTTCTCACTTTTAGAAGAAGTGTGATTTTCAATGGAGGCATATCTTATAACAAGCATGTATGAAGAGCAGCGCCTTCATTTTGGAAATGTCTTGATAGAAAGAGAAAATTGCAACTGGAAATCCCACCTGACAGTGTGGGTTCAGCCTTGTTTTTCCATTCTTACCACTGAGCTGTGAGAGGACTGAGTCAGCAGCCTCATCCCATTTAGTCAAGCCCAGTGACAGAGTGGATGTGTTAGGTAGTATTGTTGTGTTAGTTAGTATTCAGTGGCAGATTAGTGAGATGTGGTGACTTCTGGTTTCTAAGTAGACAAAGGAGGCCTCTGTGTACCAGTAATGTGACTTCGCACTCAGATGGTTCATGGGACGGCTTGGTTCTTTGAGGTCACAGAGAGATTTTTCCTAAGGTGGAAGAGTAGACTAGCTTCTTGGTGTCACTGAGTGTTCATTTTGAATGATGAGTAGGCCTTGCAAGTCAGTAATAATAATAATGAGGAAAAAAGGCGTCAGGTTTTCTTATTCTTGTTTTAAAGAGGAGATAAATGTACAGTTGAAAGAGATTATGCAACTTTCCCAAGCTCTCATGAAAAACAGGTGACAAAGCTAAATTTTCCCACATAATGTCATATTGGGATGAGAAATGTGTCCTTACTTAGACTATTACATCAGTGAATCATATGCCTTACAGAGCACTCAGGCCAGTGGGAACACTGCTGAACCTTATCCCAGGCACACAAGGAAATGGTGTGACTATAGGATGGTGAATATAGCGTTCATTAACACAGCATTCAAAACGAAATTAATTCTGTATCAGGCACTTGGCGTCACAGACCATCAGGGAGTGAGAAATTGATGGTCCCGTGTTTACTTCTTGCTTTATCCCCTCATTTTCTCTGGTTGATGCTCTTCTCAGATGCCAGAGGCCAGTCGTTGCTGCCAGATGACTGGGCTCTGCTGGCTCATCAAGAGGCTGTGGCAGCACTTGTTTCCATGAGAGCTGGAAGAACAGATGCAATGGAAAAAGCACAGGCGGTTGTTTCTAAGTAGCTGGCAGCGTGATTCACAGTGCCCTGTATAATGTGAATGGAATCCGATAGCTCTTGGAACTGGGCTTCGTGAGTAAAGTTACCATGGCTGGTAAGGCGAGCAGAGGCCGAGCATTTGGTTAACATGTTCACATCTGGGCTTTTAGGAATAGTGTGTGCAGTTCAACTTCAGCTCATTTGGTTGTCCAAGTAAACTAGATATGCCTGGAAGGGGTGTTGCCTAATTTCTAGGGGTATTTAAGAGATGTGATTTTGAAGGCAAATCCCTTTTTGGGGGTTGAGTAAATCAACCTTAAATATCCCATAATCTGCCATGAAATTTGATGGTAGGTTATTCTTAGGATTCTTCTTCTAGACAGGCTTGGTGGCTCATGCCTGTAGTCCCACCCCTGAGAAGGCGGAGGCAGGAGGGCCCAGGAGTTCACGGTAAGCCTAGGTAACATAGTCAATCCTTGTCTCAACAATGCCAAAACCAAACAACGGTGAACCCTTCCACTTCTACTGAATCCCATTCTCAGAGTCATTTAAAAGGCGTAAGACATATAAGAGGCCTCGGGGGTCTCATGGGATCATATGAAAATGAGTTTGCAAAGTAGTTGTTTAACTACCCATGGTGCCAAAACAGCATAATAATTAATAATAATCCATATATTTTCCCAGGGATCTTGTGATGTTAGCTCTGACTTTGACACAATAATTGTAAATAAATGGAGGCTGCATTATATACATCTGTGTTTTATAGTCATGTGGTTTCTTTATGCTGATGCTGTTGTTCCCTGTAGTAACAACAAAAATATTCTCATCAAACTTTAAATATTCATAGCCATATTTAGTCCTTTTCTTGTTTATCTGGCCTTATTTCCTAACACATTCACTGTCTTTTTCTTTTCTGAATAACCGCTTAGCTCTTGTATACAGGGGAAAAGGCTCTCAGTAATTGCGAAACCGCTTGCCGTCTTTATGGACTAATCTGTATTCTGTAGTCCTGACTCATCACAGCCATTATTGTAAGTCACAGTCGGAAGAGTCCTAGGCAAATGAAAATGGGTTTTATGTTATGCCACCTCTGTCAGCCTACAGTTGCTGAGCTGAAGAAGAGGCTGTGCAGTGACTCCCAGGACAGCTGAGGTGCTTTTTCCTCCCTTAATGCCTAACCTCCAGCATCTGGTCCATACCCAAGAGTGAGCAGCTTGTTTCCCAATCACGGTGGATTCTGCAATTTGACCTGTTTTGGAAATTAGGTACACTTTCCAGCATATATGCTTAGAGGCCCTTGGGTATTCGAACCATTTCCTAGTCTCCTTTCCCAGACATAAAAGATACCATGTGTGAAGTATGTGGAATGAAAATGTCAAGGTGTTTGGGTGGGTTCTTTCTACAGAAAATAGAGTTGCTTATTGCAGTTTCTCTGTGAAGACTTTAAACTCAAGGACGGTTTGAAATCACCCCTGCAGGGATGAAGTAATTTACATCTGCTGTATAAATAGAACCTTCCAGAATCTAAAGTGATGAGCCACCTCAACTGCCACCTCTTTTATGAGGCCTGTCTCAGTGCCCTGGTTAGAAAGTGTGCGGTCATCCTCTGCACCGCTTTTCTAAAGCGTGTTGACCTTTCATCCCATATCTCAGTCATTTCCGTCATCTCTTTCCCATCCACTTTTGAAACTAGAGTAGGAATTGCATCAGGCTTGCTTTTTTAAGTTCCTCCAACTGCACGCCTGAAGTGTTGGATTAGCTTCCCCCGACTCTACCTGGTTTCCTCTCTGAAGGGGTCTACTCACTGCTTCCTCGTTGCTGGGATTGTATGTTCTTAAAAGCACCCACCATTCACATACTGTGGGATGACTTGTTTATGTAGCTGCCCCTTCTATTAGACTGTAAATTCCATGGGGGTAGAAGCATGCTTTTTCATCTCTATTTCCCCATGGCCTAGCATAGTGCTGGAAGACAGCATACTCATTACAGTTCTAGTGAATGAATGTTGGACTTGATTCAGTGGGCTTGACCTGGAGCATATTCATTTGGAAAGGTATAGGCCTATTTTCCACAGTTAGCTGTACTGCAAAACAGTAACTTTCAGTTAACCATCTCATCTTATAATGTACATGCATGTACATCTCTGGAGAAATGCCAAAGAAGTATGCTGTTTTACTACAGTCAGTATCTCATGGCAGGAAGGCTATGTTTGTTTCCTTTTACTTCAAAACCCAGAGGTGATAATCTGTCATTTCTCATAGAGGATTAAAAGTTGACTGTTACAATTTTTTAATTTTTTGAGTTCCCATTATATCTAATGATAGAATTGCCTGTTAAGTGGACTGTTCCTCCCATCTCCCACCTAAGAAATATAAGCATCCTGCATATAGCATCTTACCTTATGCCCAAGTTCTCACCATAGTGCCTAGAGAGTGTGGGAGATGATCAATAAGTATCTACTGAATGAAATGTTAAGTTGAATCTATGAGCAATTAAAAAAAAACCTATAGAATTTCTTAACTTAAAAGTAGAATTTCTTGCCAGGTGTGGTGGTGCATGCCTTTAATCCCAACACTCCACAGGCAAAGGCAGGTGGATCTCTGAGTTCTAGGCAACCTGGTCTACAGAGTGTGTTCCAGGACAGCCAGGGCTACACAGAGAAACTTTGTTTAGAAAAAAACAAACAAACAAACGTAGAAGTTCTTTTTGCTGTTTGGGAAGAGTTGATGAGTCTAATGACTTTGCAGAGAGATACTGGAATTGTCTGAAGATGGTATCTCAGACCTAGAATGTGAGTCCGGTATTAGCTGTTCCCAGGTTTCTCCCCAAAATGATGCTGCATCCTTCCTTTAGGAACTTAATCTTACTTGTATTCCTATTGCTTAAACATCTCCCCAGTGAAAGAGACCTTCAGAAAAGGTAATTCGAGGAGAAGCCAACTGGATCCCTGAAGGTCCCCAGCCATTACATCTTCTGTAACTTTAATGTCAGTTCTGATAGCTGTGCAGGTTTCCTTGTGAAAGACTTACTTTTAGTAATTCTCTTATTCTCATCAGCATGAAGAATGTTAAACTCTCAAGCTGGTTTTAGTAACTCTCTATTTTAAAATGTAGTAAGTAGTTTACCACTGAACTATCTCTTTACTCCAAAGATAACTGCCTAGATATGAAGCCTTCTTCTCTTGGTTGGGATGAACCAAGCCACTCAGAACTGTTGCTACTTTCTACCTTTTTCTTGTGGTCTCAAGGACACTGGCCTGCCTTTGGAGGAAGCTACAGAAAGATCTAGTTACAGTAGACATTAGAGACCACCATTTTGGACTTTTTGTTTTACCAGTGAGCAAACTGAAGCCCTCAAGTCTTAAATCTGGAAGATTACACAACCCATCCTTGGCTAGGTCTCTTGAGAGCTAATTCAATACTTGCTTTTCTGTTATGACTCATGGGATTTCTCTATGTAGCAAGGAAGGATGCTCACTTCCAGGCAAACACTGGCTTCTGAAACTGTAAAAATTCTGTGGGTTAAGACTTCAAAGGGACAACACAGAGCTAAAAACCATTTAAGTATATTGAATTATTCTTTAGGTAGAGAGCCACATAGTAGGGAAACCTACACAGCACAGGTAAACAAGATGTGTGCTTTTCACTAGTGAGGGAAATGATGATTGTGGTTTATTCAGAAGTCAGATGTGCTAAGCCACAGGATATTTCCAACATTTGTCTCGAAGAGTGTGATCCCAAAAGGACAGAGCTGACCGGAAAGTAAACAGCAGGTATTAACATTCCCAAGGAAAGAGTGCGTCAGTCAGAAAAGATTGCGATTGGCTCCAGCAGCACAGTCCAAGTGCCTCCTCCCCAGCGTGGGCTGCAGCAGCTTTTATCCAGTGTGCCTTAGAGTCATTGAGAGGGACTGCCGAATACAGAACGGGAGGCCTTGTTGCCGGATCTTGATGTCCCAGAATTTGCAACTTTTAAAAGTTCCTATGTGAAGGGACTGGAAAGATGGCTCAACAGCTAAGAGCCCATGCTGTACTTGCAGAGGACCTGAGTTTGATTTCCAACGCCCATACTGGGTGGCTTACCACCTGTAACTCCAGCTCCAGGGCATCAGATGCCTTCTGGCCTCCTCACGCACCCACATGCACATGCACATACCCCCCCACACAGGTAAACATACATACCCATAATTCAAACTTAAAATAAATCTTACAAGTTCCCATATGATATGTAGTCTAGTTGGTGAACTATGACTTGGGGGACTAGAAAAATGGCTTTAAAAGGAAATAACTGGACATTCTGTTTGAATTAATATGAACTTTTCCATTTTAACTTTGTTTATGGTTTTAATTCAAGAGCATCTATGCAGTAGGAAGTTGACAGGTGGGGAAGTAAAGCAACTGGCCTCGTTGATAGGTGTGTCCGTTTCTGTCGTCGTGACGTCCCAAACCGAGCAGCTTCAAACAGCACTCATTCACAGCTCACAGCTCTGGGGGTCACGGGTCTGCAGGCGGCGCTGGCCAAGTACTCTGTTCAGCCTGAAATCCAGGAGGTGGCCAGCAGTTCTCACCCGAGGGGGTTTCTATTATTGGAGTAGTCATTCTCAGGCAGCTGGAAGAGTGAAGTCTTGTCTTCTGTCCTTCTGTCCTCTGGGGATTGCTTCCTGCTCCTGACCCTTGCTTGGAGATCCACAGAGGATGCCTCTCAAGGGAAAGACATATATACCTGTCTGACTGACTCAAGAGTCCCTGGTTATGCAGCAATTGAACTTCTCCCAGGAGATTAATGATTTAGCATTGTTATTGTGTTCATTTGCTGCTGTGAATGTATTTAAAGTGGGTCTCCTCTTGGCTGTGTTGACAAGACTGGGTTTTAAGACTAAGTTTAGTCTTAAAGGTAAACTCACTAAGATGAACCACAGTGTTGGGAACCAGTCCAGACAGCTTATCTTCCCTCTTAGGCATCATCTCGTTATGGCTTTACCATCATTCTTGTTCTTCCAATATATCAGATTAAAGCCAAGATCAACATTAAAAGGGGAGAATTTCTCAGAAGTTCAAACTTAGTGTCTAGTGATTTTTTTTTTAAATCAGTCTCTTGAAACTTTCTCTGTGTCAGATTTGATTCTTCAGTTTTGAGATCTCCAAGCAATATAAAATTTTTGAACAGAAATAATATCCTGAAAATAAAGTAATTAAATGTGAAACATTGATAAGTTCCTTCTCATTTGAATTCTTGGACTGCTCAATAGTAGACAGAGATGGAGTAAATCAGAGGTTCTCAACCTATGGGTCACAATCCCTTCAGGGGCCACATATCAGATATCAGACATTTACATTATGACTCATAACGGTAGCAAAATTAGTTATGAAGTAGCAATGAAATAATTGTGTGGTTGAAGGTCATGAGGAACTGTATTAAAGGGCTGCAGCATTAGGAAGGGCGAGAACCACTGAAGTAAATGAACTGCCATTTTTAAACACCTAGTCTAAGTGCCTGAAGTGTGTGTGACTTTTCTTTGCCGTATCGTTTCTTTAGCCACTTGGAATTTTCTAGCTTTACTTATTTGAATATTAGTGGATCAAGGATTATTCTACATACATTTACTTAGTTTATTCTTTTTTTTGGCGGGAGGGGTTGGAAACAGGGTTTCTCTGTGTTGTTTTAGTGCCTGTCCTGATCTTGCTCTGTAGACCAGGCTGGCCTCAAACTCACAGAGATCTGCCTTCCTCTGCCTCCCAAGTGCTGGGATTAAAGGCGTGTGCCACCACTGCCCGGCTACTTAGTTGATTCTTTTTTTTTTTTTTAAGGGTTATAAGTGTTACTTTTATTAGTCCTTTAAAAAAAATTTTATAATTTTATAATTTAATTTAATTTTACATATTAGCCACGGATTCCTCAGTCCTCCCTCCACCTCCCCCCACAACCCACCCCCCATTAGCTGATTCTTATATGTAGTACAGACATCCAAATGTAGAATTCCTTTAGAGAACACTGGTAAATAGTAGTCATTTCTCACACTGTCAGAGAATAAAACTGTCAACCTTTATAGACTTAGCTAAGACTAATGGGCTGGTGTTAAGATGTAAGTGTTACAATTTAAGCTGTATTTTAAGATGTAAGGTAGGGCAGCATTTTGTTTTTTACAAAAGTTAGTGTCAACAAGACTAAAATATTTAGTTGGCTGTAAACTAAAAATCTGCCATCATGTCATATGCCATGGACTTCAGAGCTCATTAATAGAAGCATGGCTAGATCAAAGATGAACTTGGTTCTTCCTCTCGATGGGAAGGTTGCACCATTTTTTCTGTGACTGCTACGTGTGGAGAATGGTTTTTATAAATGATTTAGGTGAATATAAATGAGATTACAGATTAGAAATCAAGTCACAAGAAATTGTTTTCAACAAAGAGTTCTTAGCCCAAAAAGAGAGGAAAAAAATCTTAGGGGATATAAGGAAGTTAGGACTCTGGCTGTCTAAACGAATTAGCTAACCTAAACAGTGGCATATCTGATTGGATGCCTGAGTTAGCTTTAGTCCTGGAGTAGCCACATGCTCAGTGACTTTTTTTTTTTTCGTTTTTTTTTTTTTAATCTTTTCTGAATTCAAAACTGGATCCCTTTGTTAATTCTTCCATTGAAGAAAGATAACATCCATTTTTCGGTTGAAGAAAGGCAGGGCACCTTGACTGCAGTTTCCCAGGCTGCATTCAGTAGGGTCGAGATTCCCAGGTTAATGGGCCTCTAGCATATAGAAACGGTGGTCAAGGAGGATGGGAGGCTCTAGTCCAGGCAGGCTTGCTTGTTCTATCATGAGGAAGAGCATTCTAGCAATTAGGGCTGCACTGTAACGTTATGGACTTTCCATCTATCATAGGTTATTCTTTTGATTACATCTGATAGAAGCATGACCTTAGCGTTGTTCAAAGAGAAAAGATACTATTAAGTACTTATTAGAAAGTCTATAGATATCTCCTAATAGAAAGAGTTAGACAGTCAAATTGTGGGAGGACAGGCATCCTCTGGGCCTCACAAATTACTAGAGGCAGAGACTCAAGAGCAGCTGGCCTTATTCCTCTTTTTTTTTTTGTCTCTGCTTCTCTAAGAATTGTCTTAGTTTTCTTGCACAGCAGTCTTGATTTTCTGTACATCATGTGGACCATTCAGAGTGAGTGCCGAGTGTCCCCTCTTACCACACTACGGAGAAGCACAGTCATATTTAATGAGAAAGGTCTTAAGACTGGTTGAACTTGACCCTGGTGCTCAACTCTGGACAAAGCAGCCAAGGTGCAACTTCAGGAGCCTTAGCTATAGTTCTCATGTCTTCTTAGGACAGACCTGAGGTCTAGGGGGTACTTAGTAACCACGCTGCTTTTGGTAGGACAGGAAAGATACCCCTTGTCGAGTTTTTGTTTGGGAATATCCCAGAGACCTCCAAAAATATATAGGCTTTGCCATTGTTCTTGGTTGTCCACAGGAGTTCAATGGTAAAACCCTGTCGTTGGACACCCTCACACTTTGGTCACAGGACATGGAGAAATCAAGCTGCTACTTACTGGGAAGCTTCCTCCCTACTAGCTTACTGGGTACTGATGTTGAACATCTTCTCATGTGCTTACTGTCATCTGTATGTCCCTTTGGGGACATGTCTGCTTCTTTTCTAATTGGGTTGTTTCTAATATTGAGTTTTGAGAGTTCCCTCTGTAGTCTAGATGTAAATCTGGCTGAATAAATGCTTTGCAAATAGTTTCTCCGGATGTATTCTTTTTTTTTCTTTTACCCTTTAATATGGTCGTTCACAGAGCCAAAGCCTTTGTTAAAGACAGTCTCCATCCTTGAACTTGCTATTTTCTTGCCTTAGTCTCCTGAGTGCTGGATTACAGATGTGCATTGCCAACTTGGCAAGTTTTAACTTTTGATGAAGATGTCTATTTTAAATAATGAAAAATAGATTTTGCACATTTATGATTGAGCTAAAGAATTTTAGATTTCCACTTCTTCAGCCTAGATGTAATGTTACCAATGCAGGTGTAGTTAAACTGGAGATGAGTGGAATCATTTAATTAACAATATTCAACTGCCATGGAGTTGTGTATCTGTGTATCTGACTCTGTTGAGACACTGTTTTTCTCTTTTGTGGTATTTTATTTAAGGAGAAAGGGAAAATTCAGTTCCATTAAGGAAGCGAGATGCCTTTACAGACTAAATGGTTCTTCTTGTACTGCTGACTTATATAAATAGACACCTCACACTAAAGAAATGCAGCTTTGTTTATATGTGCTTTGCTTTCAGGCTCTCCTGAAGGGAGCCTGCTGGCCTGTTCTAAAAATATAGACCATCCTCCAGTGTGTTGTAATTGCACACGCTGGACTGTGATGGTGAACAGAGTAGATGTGGGTACTGTGCCCACAAGCTTAGCACTTCGTTCTGCAGCTGCTTCTTTCCCATAGGCCTC
This sequence comes from Peromyscus attwateri, assembly GCA_902168425.1. Classification (NCBI taxonomy): domain Eukaryota; kingdom Metazoa; phylum Chordata; class Mammalia; order Rodentia; family Cricetidae; genus Peromyscus; species Peromyscus attwateri. Next base: position 66,080 of record CABHPP010147496.1, read on the forward strand.
TGATGTCTGTCAGTGATTCCCTGATTCAATTGACGATCCTCATTTCCCATCTTTCTATCCCAGGATCTTCATTGCTTTTTCCAAATGTAGCCTGTCTTAAATCATAAGTGAATGATTTGAATGCTTTTGGGGTGGCTACCTTCTGTGACGATAAAAACCAAGCCAAGCAAGAAACTCTTACAAGAGTGTACATGAGGATATATTATAAGGTGGAAATTGTCACACTAAGTACTCATTCCAGCTGGAGAAATATTTTTGCAAAGCCATATGTTACCTTAGGGTGATGGAAAATTCTAAATATGAGACCCCAAAGCCCATCATTCCCTTTATTATATAACGAGAAGCTCAGTCACTTGAATGGGCCAGATAGTCAAATCCCTCTTTCATAGTTTACATTTTTGTTTCAGATGCTAATCCCATATCATTTATAAAAACTTGATTCCATTTTAGTCCTATAGATTAGATTCTTTTTCCATAAACTGGCTACCTTATTTATAGTCTGGTTTTGTTATGATTTGCCCAAGTACAAGAAAAGATTCTACAATAGCTTCTCAACTATTAGCTAAAAGTCAACATTAGTTATGAATGAACATTCTGAAGTTGAGTGTGGTTCCACATGCCTGCAATCTCAGCAATCAGGAGACTGACAAAGGTGGATGACCCTGAGTTTGAAGCCAGCCTGGGCTACATAATAAGTTTAAGGTCAGCTTGAGTTATGTAGTGAGACTCTATTTTAAAAAAAAAAAGTCAACATTATAAATGGAAATTTAGTTTAGAGTTAAATTGTTATCTTATTAAATAACAATTTTATTTTTGCCTTTACTATTTTGTTTTGTTGTAAGCAGGATCATATATAGCAAACGTTATGATTTTCACATTATTGTAGCAAAGATATATTTTGTGGTTTTTGCAAATCAAATTCTCATGATAAACCTGTAAGATGGATGTTATTAGTCCCATTTTGTAAATGATGGAACTGAGGTACTCCAGAGCTAGGAGCGTGCTCCAAGTAACACGGTTACTAAGAGCCTGAGTGGGCTCCAAATCTAGTTCCTCTAGTTTCAGACTTTGCTTTTGACATACTCAATAGTCCCAAATTGTGGTTAGTCAGGCATTTTCCCATGGAATATAATAAAGGCATTGAACTGAAACTTGAATGGCAGTATAGAAAAACAGAGTAGATAAAAAATTTTGATAGAAACAAAACTAGACCTAGAGTCAGAACATTTGTACTCTTACATATCCAATCCAATGAAGGCCACTTTAGTTTCTTATTGGTACCTATCACACATTCCCATAGATTTAATAGTACAAAGCAACATGAATTTTCTCTATTGAAAATTCTGGAGGTGAGAAACTTAAAGGCAAAGTGTTGGCAGGGCTGTGTTCCTGTTGGAAGCTGGAGGGAAGAATTCATTTACTCATCTGCCAGCTTCTGGAGACTGCCTGCATTTCTTGGCTCATGGCCCCACATCTCTAAAGCTTATCACTGCAATCTCTAGCTCCATTGTTACATCTCCTTTCTGTTCTTAACCCATCACACCCTGCCCCCTGCTTAGAGATACAGTCTTTTTCCATATCCCAGGCTGTCCTTGAACCCAGTCTGTATCCCAGACTGGCCTCATTCATGGAAATTTTCCTGCTTTACCCCTGAGTACTAGGATTCCAAGCATGTGCCTCACCCCCCTCCTCCCTCTTACGAGATCTCCAGCAGCATTGGGTCTATCTGGTTGACCCAAGATAATCATCCACCTCAAAATCCTTAACGTAATCATGTCCCTTTCTCCATGTAAGATAGCATATTTGGACACGTGGATGTGAACATCTGTGTGGGCTGTTTTATTTTTCAATCACTTTATTTTTGTGAACCTCACTTCCCTTAATTGTAAGGTGAAGGCACTGATCTAATTCTGAAGTTTCTTGTTTCCTCCATTGAGTGGAAAGTTTCATGACTGAAATCTTATTTCTAAAATATTTTTCTTTTTTCATTTCCAATTTCAAGGTGAAAGTGCTAGGTTAAAAATTAAGAAGAGGAAGAAAGAAAGAAAGAAAGAAAGAAAGAAAGAAAGAAAGAAAGAAAGAAAGAAAGAAAGAGAAAGAGAGAGAGAAAGAAAGAAAGAAAGAAAAGAAAGAAAGAAAGAAAG
>CABHPP010147496.1:68323-80947 GCA_902168425.1 Peromyscus attwateri
TACTGGAGGGGTCTTAAAGATCTTTTAAACAATATATTGGTGGATTTAGACTTCTTTTTTAATTTTTTAATTTTTTTGGTGTGTGAGTGTTTTGCTTGCATGTTTGTATGTACACTATGTGTATGCAGTAGTTGTGGAGGCCAGAATAGGGCATTGTATCCCTGAGACTTAAGTTTTAGATAGTTATGAGCTACCGTGTGGGTGCTGGGAACCAAACCCGGGTCCTCTGCAAGAGTAGCACGTGCTCTTAACCACTGAGCTGTGTCTCCAGGCCCTGGAATTCTTTTATTATAGAGTAATGAAAACTAAAGTTCAGTTATTAGTTTGTATCACATAAAAATTCTGTCTCTAAATGCCATAAACCATAAAGACATTTGCCATCTTATTCTATAATGAAGGTACAGAGTTGGTAATACTTCAGCTCAGTTGTTTCATTCCACACTCATATTTTTTCCGGTGCTTACCCATTTTTATGAAGTAGGCTTTGCTAGCTACACCAGCTCCCATAATGCCTCAACGTTCTCATCTCGTCCTAAATTGACACTGTCCATTACCGAAGATAGAATAGCTATCATGTGACTTGTTTGCTTCACTTGATCCGAAACAGCTTTTTTTGCAAATAGCAGGAATGTTCTACGTTTATACTGTCAACACAGCAAGCCATTAGCCACCCATGGCATTTTTCGAGCACTTAAGAAAAATGGCTGCTGTAATTGAGAAACTAATTTTTTCAAAATCCAATTTATAGAGCCCTATGTGGCCAGTGGACTGGACTATGTATGCCTAGATCAATCATCTGGAGAAGAATGGTGTTCGATGGTCAATTAAAATGTTCATTTGTCTTTAGATTTCATTCTAATTATTGGCCCAAACAAAACCGAATAAATAAAACCAATGTACACACATCTAAAGGCTAGCAGTGACCCCATCTTCATGGTAAAGGATAAGATGAGAAATGCTGATAGATCAGAAGGTGTCGGCATATGGCACAGTTGAATAGTGGAGATTTTATTGAGGCTCAACTGGATAGGAGCCCTGCTGCTAAATGTGCTCTTCTCACTTGGGAAGCTGGGTTTTGTTTGAAGGCTATTCATTGTCCAGGCTGTCTTGAAACGCATACTATGGCCCAGGCTAGCCACTCCAAAGCTGGCTAGCCTTGGAAATCATACAGCTAGGAAAGTACATTGATGGCATCTGGGTCCATTCATCCAATGACTGATTACAGGTCATTTATTGTGAACTAGGTATTGTTCTAAGTATTGAAAAGATGGCAAATGGGACAAGATCCCTGTTCTTATGGCACTTGGAAGCAGTATAAGCAAATGAGTAATGCAATTTCAAATTGTGATGTATATTAAGAAGCAAATAAAGACAATGAGACTGAGTGAATGAAATAACCTGTATAACGGTTGTGTAAATCCATAACTCTCCTTGAAGAACTCAAGTGATTTGGATTTTTTTCTCCAGGAAGAAGATGTTTAGGCTTATTTACTTTTACGTAAAAAAAAAAAAAGGGCTCAAACATTTGCTATTTGCTAAAAGAAGGAAAAGTCAAATGAGTTCATGAGAAGGCACTGATTTTCTCTTATGCAAAGTTGAGTTTTGCTTGAGATGTTCTGGTGAACCCTGCGTAGCCCAACATAGAGCAAAGCTTATTTCTCATTTGTGTTCCCATATATCATTTGCTTTGTCTGGAGAACTTTGGCTATCTATAGTGGGTTTCTGGCCTCCAGCTTTCTCACCATAAAGTAGGATTATCATCATAATATTTATGAATCATACAGTTCTGGAAAGATCTGTCATTAATCAAAATAATTATTAAATGTCTCATAAAACTTGTAGGCCAAAGAAAACATTTAACATTTTTATTAAAATTGTGCAAATCATTCAGCAAGGTCAGGTTTTAAATTTTTTTCCAATTTTAAAATAAAGGAGTTATAGGATTGTCAAGAATGATAAGAACTGGATCCTCACAGGAATGGTAGAAGTAGAAACAAGCACAGCCTTTTCTGGAGAGCCAATTGGCAGAACAACAGACAATTCTCCAAACTGTTCAGATTTACATCTTTGCCCCAAGTATAAAATTGAATCAATGTTCAAAGGCATATGTTTGGGGGCATTCATCATAATGTTGTCCATGCTGGCAAGAGACAGTATACAGCTTGGTTGTTTAACTATAGGGACAGTTCAGTTGTGTGTTCCATGTGGAGTTTTTGTAGCTATTAATGTGATGGTGGCATTAACAGGAATTAATGGACTTGGAAAGAAGTTCTCAGTGTACTCGCATTTACAGTGTCTGTGCTGCTTCTCTCTGAGAACTGCTGTTGAGGATGGTTAATTGTGATCACTTGTAAAATCCTGGACATTATTGCATGTTACTGTGGAGTGCTGAAGTGCCCTGGGTAGTCTGCTGAGTTTTGCTCCAAGGTTAACTCAGCTCCAAGGTTATCTCAGCGAACTTTCATCCTAGTTCTCTGAGCAGGCAGTTTGGAGTCTTATCTTGTAGATGGGGTAGCCAGCTCTTAGAGGAACATAGTAACTTAGGTAAGGCTTTATACTCAGCAGAGACAGCATTTATACCCAAACATTTGTCTCTCGAACCCATATTCTCAAAGTTTGCAGAGAAGCCGCCTGGCTTCTTTATAGCCTGGAAGAATATCATGAAAAGCATATTGTGAAGAACTCCTTTATATCATTTCCTGTAACTGTATCTTCATTTGAGGTCCACATATGTGGCAGGGAAGAGGCGGGCTAATATTTAATAAATACACAGGTCAGCTAATAATAATTCATGGGTCAAAACCAGTCTGATAGTGGTCTTTGTAAGTCATGTTTTATCTCAGCACCACTGTGCTTGGTTATTATATATCATCGCTTGCTGCCTCTGTCCCTTATCGACAGAAATGATTAGTTTCAATAAAGATTGTGTGACATACAGAGCCAAAATTGTTACTATCAGGTCCTTTACAGATAAATAAATTCCAAAGACTGCTTTATTTAATACATTGAACCCTGGAAGGATGTCGATCCTGTTGGAATGATTGCTTTTCTGTTTACGAGTTCTTGTTCTGCAGTAGGTGCAGACTACGGGTGTCCAGATAGTTGGTGAAGGTTTTCTGAGAAGGTGAACCCACAGCATATTTCAGAACTTCTGAGCCCCTCTGTGCATGGCTGACTGGCATCCCTAACTGGGCCCTCTGTGTTGCCCTGACAGACTGTTGCTGCTCCTCTGAGATGGAATGTGTATTCACAAGTGAGGGCTCCATTAGTCACGGTGAATTTCCTGGGCCCTGGAGACATGGCCATGACATCACCAAGAGCCAATGAGAAAGGAGCCTCTATAGTGCCAGCCTTCAATCCTCTTTGGAAGACTGTAGACTATGTGTTCTGTTCCTAGCCCTCAGGGTGTGATTTGAGACTGCCTCCCTCATCCAGCCATATTCTGGGCACCAAAGTCTAGCTTCCAGACCCAAGAGGCAAGGGCAAGCTTGAAAATCTGCAGAGCTGGAGGCAGATTCCCATTGAACATTTTTTTCCAGAGCTCAGGTTTTTCTTCCCAGAGTTTTCCACTCCAAATGACGTTGTTGCTTTATGTGGCGAAGGGTGGGTGGTGAAGGATGAAGTCTACATTAGATAAAAGATGGTTGGCACTTCAAATTTCTGAATAAGTATAGGTTGGTAGCATAACAAAATCAGAAGCATATTTTGCTGTTTTGTTATATTGCTTTTGTGTGTACTCTAGCAGCTTTTAGCGGCAATTGCTCCTAGCAAAATTGGTGTGGCTAAAAACAGGGCAATTACCCAAGGAGCTTTGCTGAGGGCTTAGGAGTACCTCATTAAATCTTTTATCTTCAAGAAGAAAAGAGCCCTCCCCACTTCTCTCTTTTTTGAGATTTAAATATTTTAGATTTACAAGCCTCTTTCTTTTCCTTCTTTTCTCCCTCCCTTTCTTCTCCCCCTCCTGCCTCCCAATCTATAAAAATAATTTGTAGAATTTAGTTTTAGATGTAACTTTGTTAACCCTGTGTTCAAGAACATCCAATCAAATATGCGTTTCTAATTGGTTCAATATCTTGTTAATAAGTTATAATAGTAAAACACTTTAAAAATTGTTAAAGGCTCACATTTGTAATTCTAGCACTTCTGAGGGTGAGGCAGGAGGATCTCAAGTTCAAGGTCAGTCTGAGCAAGACCTTGTCTCAAAAAAAAAAATTAATTGACAAAAGTTCAGTGTCAGCCTCAGCTATAGATAGTGAGATCTTTCCTTAAAACCAAACTGAAACAAACACAAACAATCCCCAAAACAACAAAAGCAGCACCCCCCAAAAAATCCATCAACCAAAACCAGAAAAACTATGTGGGCTAGATATACACAAAGTTTTATAGTTTAATCCAGTAAATGAAGCCAAAAATTATGCATAGTCAGTCTATTTGATCCTTTTTCATGAAATCAAAGAGAAACTGGCAGAGTAGCCTTCATTATTAGTTCACCTGCAACTACTTAACACTGCCTCTGCCACGTTAAATTTGTCCTTGTACCTGCAAGATGAACATAGTGGTCTTGTATGATTAGACGGGTTTTTATTTTAGAAGCATCTTGAGAGCACAGGAATTGATCCTTAATTTCTGAGACATACATACTCGTCACTAGAAGCACTTTAAAAAAAAAAAAAAAAACCACTGTAGAGTTCTTCCCTTAAAAATCTCTATGTCCAGGGCTAGAGAGATGGCTCAGTGGTTAAGAACACCGGCTGCTTTTCCAGAAGACCTGGGTTCAATTCCCAGCCCACATGGTGGCTGAGAACCACCTGTAACTCCACTTCCAGGGCATCTGACACTTTATTCTAGCTTCTATAGGCACCAACTATTCATGTTGGTGCCTATAGGCAAAACACTCATACACAGAAAATAAAAATTAGAAATTAAAAAAAAATCTCTGTGCAACTCCAAACATGAATCATTAAAATTTCAAATGCCTGTGATATGTTCTAAATGATTTTTGTTTTTATAGGTGAGGAAACTGAGGTACAGGCAGCTTGACCCTTCTACCAGACGTCATTCACAGAAGTAGATACTGAATGGGAAAATCCCATTGCTTTCTCAAAGTCCTTTCAAGAACAGCCTTTGGTGTGATTCCATATATTTGATCCTGTTTTCCTTGGATACCTTAAAGCTTTCCCTTATGAACAAAATGCTCATTTTTTACAACCCTCTGATTGGTCTGAAACAGCAGGTTGGTGTAGTGTAGTCAGAGCTGGGGCAGGCCCGCTAAAATGGTAGACTATCTGTATGGTGGCTGCACTCTGTGAGCTCTCCCGTGGCCTAGTTCTTAGCAGAGTATACATTCTGCTCACCCACACCCCAGTTTTCCCACCTGAGCTAATATTTACCACCTCTTTACTCAGATGGTTGTCATGACTACTGATGACTTGATGTTGATAGCGTGCTTCAAGGCTTTTGGAAGAAAGGTCTTGGCGAACTGTACAGTCAGTGTTGGCCCCTGAGTGATCGCCAGGTGCTTGCCAGTCAGGTCAACCCCACTCCTGACTTTGGTGAGGCTAGGACATAGGAGAAGTTCTACCCGCTGCCTTGAGAGAACACAGGTTCTCTGGTTGGAATGCTGGAAGCCAGGCGAATCTTAGAACAGCCACACAGCAAGGTCTCTTTGCTGCTTCTGTGTTCTGCAAATTTGGGACGCAGCAGATGCCTCCCTCAGAAAACTCTCCCAGAGGGCTAGCCTGCTAGGTCAAGCATCCCAGTAACCCCTAAACCTTGCTTGCAGAAGAAAAATTCACCCAAGGTCATTCCAGAATATGGCAGTGAGAGGTTTTGACGGACAACCAGATGAGTGTAGGAAAGTTAAAGAGGAGCCATGTCACTTTAAAAGGGCTGGCACCGATTTATTACAAAAAGCAAACACAGGAGGAAGAAAAGCCTTTAGTCTCATTAAGGAATCCAGACAAAAATCCCACTTAATCTGTCTGCTTTTCCTTTTCCTCCAGTTCAGCTGGTGTGCAGGTGTAGGGCAGCCTTGGCAGAGGCTTCGAACACTTGGAAAAAGGAGTCATTACTGAAAGTCACTGACACACACTTCCCTTGGAATGCTGCTGATGTCATGGAAAACCAGGACCTTAGCAGTAACCCCTGACAACCAGAGCTACGGTAAACACTAAATGTTACCTCCACCAAGGCATTGGTTTTTAAAGACTTTTAACAGGCTAGGGCTTGCCAGCCACAACTCGTAAAAATGTTCTTATAATTTTGCCCTCCTTACTAAAAGCCCTGGATAACTGCTAAGGTTTCTTTGGCACTCAGGGACGCAAAGCCAAATTCAAAGTTCACTAATCAGATTTTACAGCACTTCTTTCCCAGTCTTCTTTATACCCCCTGCCGTGCTCCTGGGGTTAGGCCTTGGCAGACTGAATGTTGCTTCAAAGAAGTCCCTTGTCTTACTGTATTGACTCAGTTTCTAGTGGTGAGGTGAACTGGTGTGCAGGGTTTTGCCTAATGTTTTCTTAGACTAGTGGTTAACTCAGTCTGTTAATTGGTAGCTTTAATTTACAGGTTACATTTCGACCAATTTGAGACATTTGAGCAAAGTGACATCCCACCATTCAAACTCTAAGTAAGTAAAGAGCAAGAAAACAGCATGGGCTGCTGTAGAGAACTGTTCAGAATGGCCAAAGGCACAGAAACTAAGAGATTGGCAATAGTTTTCTCCCAGCGTTGGTGAAATATTATTTAAACAAAATCTGGTGTGGCTTCTTTCTGCCTATTCACAGGGTGAAGAGGCAGAATCCTTGCATTGCTTTTAAAGGGCATCTTCAAGGTGACTGTAAAATTTACCACCAAGTTAGAATAGTTTTGAGAATTAAGGGGCTCTTATAATAGATGCCCTGTTTTAAAAAACACCCTGAGACTTCCCAAGCAAATAAGGCATATGGTCACCCTCTTCATGGGTGCTAAACCCCATTTATCCCAAGCCTTTTGAGAAGGCAGTGGTCACAATGCTAGAGACAGGCCATTCACACAGCTCAACTTCTCTATTTACAAGATAACTCCAATCTTAGAATTACAAGATGAAGTCACGGACTCTGCTCCCTATGTTAAAGCTGCAAGTAAGTCTGAATCCACACGCCTAGTTTTGAATATTCACTTCTATTGCTAGGGGAACCATAGTTCTTTTTTTTTTCTGTTGTTTTTTTTTAAATATTTATTTTGTGTGTGTATGGATGTTTTGTCTGCATGTATATCTGCTTGCCACCCATGTGCCTTGTGTCTGGTGGAGGTCAGAAGAGGGCATTGGATTCCCTGGAACTGGAGTTACAGGTGGGTGTGAGCCACCATGTGGATGCTGGGAATTGAACCTTGGTCCTCTGCAAGAGCAGCCAGTGCTCTTAACCACTGAACCATCTCTCCAGCCCGGGAACCATGGTTCTTAACATGTGATCTTGGATCCCTGGAGGCCACTGAGATGCTTGCAGGAGGCCCGTGAGGTTAAAGCATTGCTCATTAGCATCAAAAGACGTTATCTACCCTTTGCGTTCCTACGCTTCTCCCTGATGCCAAGGCTGATCTTAGAAGCCAGCTGACCTTAAATAGATTTGTAAGGATGTAAACGATGTTACTCTTTCACTAAATCTTGTTTTAGAAAATAGATTTTTCTTAATATAAAACATGTTGTCTGTATTAAGGTGTTATGGGTTTCTTTTATTTTATGATTTTATGATTTTAACAAAATAAATGCCTTAAAAGTCATCAGCTATGGTTTCTAATATGGTAAACGTAGTCTTTAGGAGTAAAATCTCTGCAGAGCTCCAGTAATTTCCAAAACGTTTAAGGCCGTGGCTCTAGACCTTTATTTCTCCCCAGGAAGGGATTTGCAGATAAAATAAATTCCATGATAAGAAAGACCAGCCACTCATCATGTGTCTACCACAATGACTTGTGTATGGCTCATATTCTCACATAAATATAGATAGGCCAAGCTTCTCTGGTAGTTGTGAAGTTTTCATGTTCTCTGATGTTTGGGTATTACAATCATTTACATTGTTACGCTCTTGAATTGTTGGTGTGTGTGTGTGTGTATACATGTATGTGCATTTGCACACATGTGCATGGGAATTCAGAGACCAGAGGTTGGCGCTGAACATTTTCCTTGGTCACTCTACCTTATATTTTGAGAGTCTCCCACTACCGCTGGCACTTAGTGACCGGTCGGTAAGCTCTGGAGAACCGTCGTCTCTGGCCCCACGGTGTTGTGGTTCCAAACATGGCAGCTACCCTTGGCATTTTTATGCGTGTGCCAGAGGTCCTCCTGCTGTAGACACTTTACTAGCTGGGCCATCTCCCCAGCTCCTGTCCTATCTCTTGATATTTAACTTTATAGTACTCCTGTTAGTCTTATTTTTAAGTTAACAATAACGTCATTTTTCCTTCAAAAAGGTTTATGGAGTACATCAAATTCTCATGTACAGTAAGTACATTAGATAATAAGAAAATATGAAAATAATAGGAATGGGGTTCTTTTTTGTGTGTGGCACTGGAGACTGAAGCTGGGGTCTCCTTGCTTATGCTCAGCATGTGCTGTCCCACTGAGACACTCAGTCCAGGAAGGCTTGTTGTTTATTTTAACCCACCTCGTTCGAGTCCCCTTCATTTGGGCTGTCCCCTTCTGTTTTCCTTCCTAGACAGGAAGCCAGGCTGGTCCAGAGCCCACCCACTATGTTTCTTAGCGCCCTTTATCACTGTGCCTACTAATCTGCCTTGGCCCGCTCACATTTTGGTTTTCCTTAGTTCATTTCACGTGCCTTTATGTCAGGAGAGAAACTTTTTTCTGTTTTTCCCAGATGTGAATACAGCTGTTCTTCCTTCTCTGCAGGGACTATTTTCCAAGATGTTGCTTGGGTGCCAGAAACCAATGACAGTAGGAAACCTTGCATGTTGTTTATATTTTCCCACATATATGTGTATGTGTGTGTGTGTGTGTGTGTATGTGTGTGTGTGTGTGTGTGTGTAATTGACTAAAAACTGTGTTAGAAGGGACTGCTATAGTACATAATAAAAATATTAAAGAATATTTGAGTTTAAATATACAGGAAGAAGGAAAACGTGAGTAATTTAACTGCTCTACTAAAGTGTTATTTTTCAATGTCACATAACATGATTCTATGGTTCTGGAAAATACTTTTCTTTTGGAGTAAAAGAAATCAGACTGAGGAAAGAAGACAAATTTCACTTTGTATTCAATTTTTGGCATGTGTGTGTGTGTGTATATATATATATATATATATATATATATATATATTCACACGTGTGGGGTGTACATGTGTGAAGATATGTATGCACATGTGTGCCTATGGAGTCCAGAGACTGACATCCAATGTCTTTCTCTGTTTCTCTCCAGTTTATTTGCTGAGGGAAGGTCACTCTCTGAATCAGAGCTCAGTGATTCGCCTAGTCTTGCCAGCCGGCTTGCTCCAGGGATCCCCTGTCTGCCTCCCGAGTGCTGGGATTACAGGTGTGCAGCTACGCCTGCCCAGCTTTTATGTGCTAGAGACCCAGTCTCCAGTCACACTTACTTCATCCACGGAGCCATCCCAGTCCCTCCTCTGATTTTTAAAATTGTTCCTTAAGTTAGAAATTCTCTTCTTAATACCTACTGTGCTGACTAGTGGTATGTCAACTTGACACACGCTAAAGTCAACCAAGAGGAGGGAACCTCAATTAAGAAAATGCCTCTGTAAGATTGGCCTGCAGGTGAGCCTGTAAGGCCTTTTTAAATTGTGGTTGATGGGGGAGGGCACAGTTCATTGTGGGTTGGGCCATCCATAGGCTGGTAGCCCTGGGTTCTAGAAGAAAGCAGGCTAAGCAAACCAGTAAGCAGCTCCCCTCCATGACCTCTGCATCAGGTCCTGCCTCCAGGTTCCTGTCCTGACTTCCTTCAATGATGAACAGTGATGTGGAAGCCCAGTAAACCCTTTCTTCCCCAAGTTGCTTAGGTCGTGGTGTTCTGTCACTAAGATACTTAGTCAATTGGAAAGATGTCTCCAAGGCTTGAAATTAACCTGTTACTTTTAAAATCAATAAGACAGGGAAAGCTGAGGCCATAGCTTATTTGAATAGCAACTTTATCTTCATGTGACTGACAATTACATATGATAAATGAAACTCAAAATCATAAGTTTTATCATGGCAGCTTTTAGTGGACAAGCATTTTGCTTGGTTTTAGGCTCATTGTCTTCTAGGATTGTGAAATTATATCTATCTCTAGGCTTGTTTGTTCCTTTCTTCGGGGGAGGTAAAATCAGGGTTAACAAGGAGGATGGAGTAGATTCTCTTGCCTGAAATGAAGCCTGGAAGAAAAGTGATGTTCATGGACAGGTCCCTGGCTCCCTGTAGGGTGGGGGGACTGGGTGCTTCTTCCTCTGCTGCTCTTAAGTATTCGTGTGGTGTTAGCAAGCCCCCCTGTTCCTCCTAACTAGTGTTAATTTGCCCGTCTGGAACATGGGGTAGGGGCGAATGCTTTCTGATGTCTCGTACCGAGAAAAACATCTCCTATTATTTGCTTTATGATATGTCATGAGTTCGCACTCTCCAAGTCCTTGGTTGACAGATATGGTGTGTGAGGAAACGATGCACAGTGCAGCCCTGAGTAACCCAAGTGGATTCCGACCACACTGATGTGCTAATCCCCGAAGAAGAAGAAAACACAAAACGGGCCAGGGATTGAACATGAATATGGTGACAGTGAGAAAAACATTGAAGCAGACAGCTGAAAGCTTCATTTCCTGGCCCGTCTGCCATGAGAAAGGCCAAGCCTGCCAAGTCCTTCGGGCCGTCCAGGCCCAACACTTTGGCTAGCCCTTATTTTCAGCTTCCCACACCACATGCCCAAACCACACAGGAAAACTGTCTCTCTCCCTTCGTACTTGTGCCTTCTGGCTCCACTTCTGTTTATGCCAAGCCATTGCCTGACTCCCTTCCTTCCAGCTGTCCCTGTGTCCTGGCTGCTGCTTTCTGGGGGCTTCAGGGAGCAACCACAGTCTTCTGGGGGCAGGCACAGGCTGCTGGGGATGGTGACAGGGTGTTGGTAGAGTGTGTGGACTCTGGAACTGCAGTCATTTCTGCCTGGTTTCTAGACGGTCTCAACGGTACTCTCAAAGCGTCTTGGCAAATGCTAGCACTGATGGCTTTCATTTTTTCCCTCTCCCTCCCTCTTGGGGAGTCCCCACCCCCCTGCACATTCTTTGGCAGCTGGGTCTGTGAACATCCTGTGGAAGATTTGGTTTGTCTTATTTTCTTTTGCCAGACTGTTCATCATCTTTTCTTCTTTCACACAAAACGTATTTCTCTATTGAGAGACTTGAAGACTGATAAGACTAAGACAGAGCTGCTGGCCTCCCAAGTTTGGAAATGTGACTCCTCCTCTGCCTGGACAGTCTGTCCCACACCGTAAGGTCTCCCCAGGCCCTGGACACTCCAGGCCACTTGTCTGTCCGGCCTCAGCTGTTGTGGTGGCCTTTCACCTCTGCCCTGTGATGCTCTCCCACCTGCATCCACCTCCTATTGGCTCTTAGTGATGGCGGCTGAGCAAAGAGGCACTTTCTCATTGTTTTAGAAAACCCAGGAAGAATCGGGAAACGTGACTGAAGACTCTTGGCTGCTTAGAAGGAGAAGCCGTGTGTTACCAAAGTTTTTAAATTGTTCTGCCCTGCTTGGTCTTTGTCTGCTAGCTCAATGTGGAGAGCAGAGGCAAACAAAAGGCCCACACAGTCACTGTCTTCGGTCTCTGAACATTGTCTTGTGGATGAGTGGAGCTTTTGCAGAAACAATGGATTGTTCTTCTCTTCCACTCTCTAGAGCCTCCATGAGCTGCTATGCTCTACACCTGCCAACTCCAACCCACACTTGTTTCTAAGGGGAAATCCACATAGTTTTCAGAATCTCATTCAGCAAAAAACAAACTCAAAGTATGTTTGTACTTGGGTTTGTCTGATATTTCCTCATGTCTGTCTGTATTTTGTGTTTTACTTAAATAGTTAAAATATTGCTTGATGTTAAATTGAAACAGACCAGTGTAGTTGGTAAAACCTTTGGTTATAGGTTTGTTTGCTTGGTATGTATTATGTAATGTCTTCTCCATCATCTTGGTAATATAGTCCTACAAAGCGTCTCTTCTGTCATTTCTGCCTGTCCAGTTGGTTTGGCTGTATTGTGTCTTGTACTCAGTTAAATTTTCTCTTATTTGTCTTTCCCCAATTCCATATGTTTGCATGGTATATAATGCATAGAATCATAGTATGGTAAGCTATGAAGAGTTGGAAGGACTTTTAGATGTTAGTTATCTGAATTCCTATTTCATGGATGAGAAAAAGAAAGCCAAGACATGGAAGAGATTAAGGTCACACACTTGCCAGAGCCTGGCTCACAAGCTTCACAACCATGATCAAAGGTTTCCCCACTGTGCCACCCAGTCTAATGTGTCAGGAATTTTCCAGAGCACTGATAATAGTTCCTCTAACTGATAGGAGGCCATCCTATGGGAAAGGACACAGGCCCTGGAACCAGGCAGATTTGAGCTTGAGTATCTGGTTCTGCCGCCAGCTGCCAGGGTGACTTGGG
>CABHPP010147497.1:0-49499 GCA_902168425.1 Peromyscus attwateri
GCACAAGCAAGCAAGCTGAGTGTGGTGTTATAGTTTGTAATCCCAGTATTTAGGAAGCAGAGACATAAGGATCAGGAATTCAAAGTCAGCCTGGACTACATGAGCCCAAACCCCTGGGTTTCCTGAGAAGCAACCGAGTCATCAGACTTGGGCCTTGAATAAGAGGAACTGACACCCCCAGCTCCGGGTGTTCATGCTGGATGTGTGCTGATGTGAGGTTTTCACAGGAAGATGGACCGCATTGCTCTTACCTATCAGGCAGTGAGTGTTGGGAAACTCCATTCCGAGGCAGGGAGGAGGTGAAATAGAGGCCGCCCTCAAAGCCTTGTCTATCTCAAGCTGCCAAATTGCTCTGTGACTCTGGGACTATGATTGGGCCCAGGAAGTAGGAGTCAGCAACTCTGAGGCAAAAAAAAAAAAAAAAAAAAAAAAATTAGAAAGACACTGAGTGTTTGGGTGGAATGCCAGGTCCTCAAAAGAATGCTTCTTTGTCTGCATGCCATCTACGCCAAAGCAAAACACATTTATCAGCATCTTAAAACTGCAAGAGGGAGTCTAAAAAGTTTAAGCAACAGAACAGGAGTAAGTAGAAACTGTTCATGACCATCATTGCTAACTCAAGAAGCACACAATGTCTTTGCCGGTCTCTTTCCTTAGAGAGCAGGTTTTACTGTCTTCCCTTACCCAACATAAATGTGTGTAAGGGCTCGGCAAACGTTTCATGCCCTCCAACTATGCCTTCCTGTGGCGATTTTCAAGACTGAACTGTCATGAAGGAAGGTGCTGATGGAAAAGTGGCTCAGTTGCTTGGCGTTTGAGCAGCTCTTCATGTCAAGACATGAAGAGTGAGTTCCGGGTACTGTGTGGTGAGCATAATTCAGGAATATTCTGAGTCACCCTCTGTTACACTGTTATTCTTCCCATAGGGCTTAATTAGCACCCAAAACTGAATTCATGTGAATGTGTTTTTTCTCTCTCCTTATTCCATAGATGGATGGACAAAACGATGGGTGCAATCTAAACATCAGTCAGATTATGGTAAATTCCAGCTTACTGCAGGGAAATTTTATCAAGATAAAGAAAGAGATAAAGGTAAATACTGGAATTCAGGAATGTGTTGATGGACTGGGAAAAGCAGGGCTTTTACCCAGTTGTTTTTATCCATGACTGCCAACTCATTTCTCTTACCTAAAAAAATAAAGTAGAATAAAAGAGTAAATGGAGTTGAACTTGGTAGTGAATGCCTGTAATCCCTGTACTCAGGAGGCTGAGGCAGGAGAATAGCCATGGGTTTGTAGCCAGTTTGGGCTAAACGATGGGTTCCAGGACATCCTGGATTACAGAGTAAGATCCTGACACACACACACACAACAAAACAAAACAAAACAAAACAAAACAAAACAAAACAAAACAATAGTAAGTAAAAAAGGATGGACTCTCCACAAAATTTATTATGCCCTATAACTGAGTAATGAACATTTTAAGCTAACCATTTACGCATTATCCCATTCATCTACCTAACATTTTCATGTAGTGGTTATTATTGTCTTCCCAGTTTTGCAGAGGAGCCTCAAAGACCTTTTTTTTTCTTTTCTTTTCTTTCTTTCTTTTTTTATTTTTATTTTATTTTATTTTTTTATAGTTGCCCAAGGCTGTATCACACAGCTGAGAGGAACAGCTGAGATCTGACTCTGGCTCTGACTCCAGGGACTGTGTTCATTACCACTAATGTGTACTGTTTCCCCCAAACTCCTAGCCTTCTGTACTTGTAAAAAACCCAAGAAAGCATGGCAAAGCACCCGAATGTCGCTCCTTCTAGAGCAGCTTTGTGTGGTGGAGAGGAGAGCAGATGGACCTGGGACAGACAGACTAGCTGTCTAACTGGAGCATGTCTTTTTGCTTCTCAGACTGTTGATTTGAGATGAGGATAACCTTCACCTGCCATGCTCTCTAGACAGAGTCTCTGTAAGGGCCAAATAATGTTGTGGAGGAAGGGTGAGCTCTGAGGACAGGGACTGTGGGCATGGGTTCTTGGTCTGAGAAAGCTTTTGTTCTATAAATAGAGCTCATTGATCATCCCCTGGAGTGATTTCCCATCTTCCTCCATCTGGCTACTGTTATGAATCTCATTTTCATATTTATTAAAGGAGAGAATTATGAACTGGCTTGAGCATTTTAAAATCTCATTTAAATCCTCTCTGGAAAACTGTTTTCAGAGGACAGAGAACTGGAGACTGAGCATCTCATGAGACACCCGGGTCTTGGTACTCCAGTACAGGCAGTCTGCGCAGCCATACATCTCTTCACTGTTTGGCTCCTCGGCTGACCCTCCTGCATCCCATACTCTGTGGTCCATTAGATTCTAGTTGTCTGGAAGGACACTAGGGTCACAGCAAGACTGGGAGGAGGAGGTTGGTTTGGTTTATACAGCAGGGTGTGGCAGGGCAGAGTCTCAAAGTGTGATCTTCTGCCATCTGTCCGTTCCTTCCTTCCTGGCTCTTCTAGCCCCTTGGAGGCCTTAAAAGAGGTAGAAATACTCTTCAAAATGCAGACAGTTCCCAGCATGATGTCAGATATGAAATTGTTCACCACAGAGCTTGGTGTACAAGAAATGCTTAAGACCTTTTCCGAATCAGACCCTGTGCTCCTTCCTGTCATTTGGCATTTTTTGTTGTGGTTGATTTTTTGTTTGTTTGTTTGTTTTCGAGACAGGGTTTCTTTATGTACCCATGGCTGTCCTGAAACTAGCTGTGTAGACCAGGCTGGCCTCAAATTCACAGAGATCTGCCTGTCTCTGCCTCCCGAGTGGTGGAATTAAAGGCATGCACCACCGCCGCCCAGCTTGTTGTTGATTTTTAAGACCGGATTTTATATAGCTCAAGTTGGGCTTGGACTACCTGTCCCCCTGCCTCCACCTCCCAAAGGTTGGGATTACAGGTGTATGCTACCACATCCAGCTTCATTGAACACTTACTCATTGAGCATTTTCACATGTCTGTCGTTTGTGATTGTGTGATCCTTAGCAAGGAACTTCCTATATGATTGCTTCAGATCGTCAGCCTAGAAAAGCTCTGGGGGCCCTGGCAGCTCTGATATTCACTGGAGGTTGGGGCTCTGCAATTACAACTAATTGATGACCACTGTCATATGAAACAGGTTCAATGACTTCATGACAAAGTGAGGAAACTGGTATAGCTCACCTTCAGTTGTTACTGGGAGGGTTAAGTACACAAACACATGTGAACGAAGAAACCATCTGTAGAGTTAAATGGTAAAGGGCTGGGGAGATGACATTGTGTCATGCTGAACAAGAATGAAGACCTGAGTTCAAATCCCTAGAACCAGGGCTGCAGATGGGACTCAGTAGTGGCTGGCTGTTCTTCCAGAGGACCCAGGTTTCCAGCACCTGCATGGCACCTTGTAACCATCCGTGAACTACAGTCCCATGGGATCCACTGCCCTCTTCTGTCATCTGCAGGCACTACATGCATGTCGTACACAGACATACATCCAGACAAAACACATAAAATAAATAAATAAAGCCCCCTAGGACTCATATAAAAAGCTGGGATAGCTGTGTACTCCTGTACCCCTGGTGTTAGTGTTGGGGCATAGACAGAAGAATCTCTGGGATTTACTGGCTGCTAGCTCCAGGTTCAGTGGGAGACCCTGTCTCAAAGGAATAAGGCAGAGGGTGATAGAACAGAACACCTGGCATCTTCTTCTGGCCTCTGTGTATTCAGAAGCATGCACACATGTGCCTGCAAAACACACACACACACACACACACACACACACACACACACACACATTTTTACAAAAGAGATAAATTATTTAGTGATTAAAATATTCAGTGAACAATAGCAGCAATTATTATTTTATCTGAGTTAATTCTGGGCTCCTTTCTACTGTAGTACTTGTACACAGTAGGGCCTTGACTTATAAAGCCGTGGAATGATGCTGAAATGTCTCTAGAAAATAAGTGATAGCATGATGCAAAGGAATGCATCAATGTGGCTTAAAATTCCAGTTAGGTTACTTCCATGCCATGTGGCTTCACGTCTCCTCCCTGTGACTCAGCCTCCTAACTTATTAAATGGGCATAGTGCCCATTTTTCAGGGCGGCTCAGAGGCTCAGATGAGATAATATTATAATGCTCCTTGCCCAGTGCTTGACCCACCATAATGTGTGAGAAAACACTAGAGCTTGGTTAAGTCAAGGGCTAGGTCTCTCTAGATATTTCCGGGGAACTTCAGCCTGAAGCCTTTGCACTGTCTCTCTGTTACCAGGTCTCCAGACCAGTGAGGATGCCAAATTCTATGCCCTTTCCACCAGGTTTAAGCCATTCAGCAATGTGAATGAGACCTTGGTGGTTCAGTTTTCAGTAAAGCATGAGCAAGGCATTGATTGCGGCGGTGGGTATGTGAAACTCTTTCCTGCCACACTGAACCAGGAGGATATGCACTCAGAGTCGCAGTATTACATCATGTTCGGTAAGCTCCCAATATTACATCGTTGCTCTCAGCCCCGTGGGGTTTGGATAAGAACCACTGTGGTAGTTGAAAAGACTCACGACAGACCTGTAACGGACAGCTTGTAATTTGATAGCTACATATCCCTTGTGCAGTAGGACTCTCCAGAGATCTGAAAAAAAGAGGCATCTCTAAACCCAAATATTAATATAAATAGACCAAAGAGGTGTGGAGGTACATGGTATTGGCAAGTCTATAGTACATGGAGATATAGCCCAGTTCTCAGCAAAGGAGGAGCACAGACCTACAGCAAGGCACTGTGCTCTGCCTCAGAGAAGAGAAAGACGGCCAGGGTCAGAGAAATGACTTTTTTAAAGCATCTGTGAATGTCCAGAGTGTGGCATTTGTAGTCTACGTATGTAACTAGGCATTCTTGAGGCAATCCAGCTTCCATTTCCTTAATTCTCTTTAGACACTTCCTTCCTCTGGAAGCCTCAGCTAGCACTTGCCCCCTCCCCTCCCCTCCCTTCCCCTTCTCCCCTTCCCCTCCCCTCTTCTCTCCTCTCCTCCCCTCCTCTCCCCTCCCTTCCCTTCCTCTCCTCACCTCCTCTCCCCTCCCTTCCCCTCCCCTCCTTTCATCTCTCCTCCCTTCCCTCCTCTTTTCCCCATGTAGTACTCTTTCTTTTTCAAATTATTCTTTTCAGGTGCATTGACCCTATTAAAATCTACATCCTCTTTTTTTCTTAAATCTCACACCGGGGCTGGAAGGATGGCTCAGAGATTAAGAGTACTGACCGGTCTTCCAGAGGTCCTGAGTTCAATTCCCAGCAACCACATGGTGGCTCACAACCATCTATAATGAGATCTGGTGCCCTCTTCTGGCCTGAAGGCATACATGCAGGCAGAACACTGTATACATAATAAATAAATAAATCTTTATTTTTTTATTTTATTTTATTTTATTTTATTGGTTTTTTTTGAGACAGGGTTTCTCTGTGTAGCTTTGCACCTTTCCTGGAACTTGCTTTGTAGACCAGGCTGGCCTCGAACTCATAGAGATCCGCCTGCCTCTGCCTCCCAAGTGCTGGGATGAAAGGCGTGCGCCACCACCGCCCGGCTAATAAATAAATCTTAAAAATAAAAAAAACTTAAGAAGTAGGAAAAAAACATCTCACACTCCCTCCTTACAAGGCCTCACTCTATAGTTCCAAACTCTCTATGTAGCCCAAATTGGCTTCAAACCCACAGTGATCCTCCTGCTTCAGCCCCCAAGTGCTGAGATCACAGGTACAAGTCCCCCACCTACTTCCAGTCTGTCTCTTTGCGTAAGAGACACTTAGGGTGTGTCAAGTGTGTCTGCTCAGCATCTTTCTATTTTCTTCGGAGTCTGCACCGTGTATTACTCTTCTCATTTTGCAGATGAGGGAATAAAGGTGAGAAGTTTGCTCAAGGCAGTAGAAAACCAGGATTTGAGTCAGTCTGTCTATAAAGCCTACATCTTCTCCCTTCAGGCAGCTGAATAACTTTTTAAAAAGCAGAACGAAATCTATATTCTTAAAAAAGTACAGAGCCAGGCTGGAGAGATGGCTGGACAGAGCAGAGCACTGGCTGCTCGTCAGAGGATCTGGGTTTGATTCCCAGCACTTACAGAGCAGCTCACAACCATCCCCAGTTCCAGAGGATCCAGCTCCCTTGTCTGACCTCCACTGGTACCAGGCACATAAGTGGTACATAGACATATACACAGGCAAAACACACACACACACACACACACACACACACACACACACACACACACGTAAGATAAATATTAACATAAAAATTTAATTTAGCCGGGCGGTGGTGGTGCACACCTTTCATTCCAGCACTCGGGAAGCAGAGGCAGGGGGATCTCTGTAAGTTTGAGGCCAGCCTGGTCTACAGAGTGAGTTCCAGGACAGCCAGGACTGTTATATAGAGAAACCTTGTCTCGGGGGAAAAATTTTTTTTTTTTTTTAATTTAAAAAGGCTTCTGAACCAAGTGTGATGCTACATGTCAGTACACAGAGGCGGAAGCAGGAAGATTGCTAGGAATGTGAGGCCAGCCTTGTCTACATATCACCTGAACACGCAGTCCCTCCACAGTTCCTCACCTGCATTCATCACCTCTGTTCCCATCTCATGTCCTAGGCCAGGCAACCCACACTTTACTCCTTGATTGCTTGCACCCACCTTCTCCCCAAGGTTACATGGAATCTCTCTCCCTAGGCTGTGAGCTCCTGGAGGTCTGGAGGTATACCTCAGAGCCTCGCACCAAACGTGACCCCTCGAATGCCCGTGTTGACTATGCGGTGCTTGATGGAGTCCCAGGGACTTCATCTTTCATTTGGCTGGTGAGACAGCCAAGGCTACATAGTGTCTTTAAAAAGCTTTTGGGGAAAAGAGGTATCGATGAGGCGCTATGAGATCCTAAGAGACAGCATGATTCAGTACAACTGGGGGCCTTTTGGAGGAGGCGTTAGTTGTTCTTTAAAGAGTGAGTTTGATTTTAATAGGAGGAGGAGGAGGAGGAGAGCATGTAATAGGGGCAGAATCCACAACATGTATTAAAGCTCAGGCATGAAATTCAAGTGCATGGTAAATAAGTAAGGAGAAGACCAGTGTGGGTAGAGTATAGTGTAAATGCCTTGTGTGTATGAGTGCGAGTGTGTGTGTTGTGTGTGTGTGTGTTGTGTTGTATGTATACATGTTGTGTGTGTGAGGGTGTTTCGCACTTGATAGTAGCTGACAGGCTGAGAAGTCCTTTGTGAGTTATGAGTAGAGAGCAGTAGCATGAGAGTCTCAGGACTCTCTGGGCTCCCCAGCTCTAATCCACACTTCTCACTAGAATTAGCACAAAGCAGACGAGCAAGCGCTCAGGCTCTGTTACTAGGTAGGAATGGCTTTGAATTCTAGCAAGGCATCTTACCAGCTCTTGACTGTGGGCAAGCTGCTCGGCCTTTCTGAGCCACCCCCATCTAAAATGGAGAGGGTAATGCTTATTTGTCAGAATTAAGTGACATGTTAGAAACTCCTGGCCTAAGAGGGGTTTCCAGTGGGTTTGGCCAGTGGGGCCCTGGCAGGAGATTAGAGGAATTTTTGAGTTGTATCTCTCAACTGAAAGCCTGCTTCTCTCCTGCTGTGCCTGCCCCAGCCTCTCTTCGGGGCCTGGTACTCTCTCCCCTTGCCCCCCCGCCTTGCTGCTGCTAGCCCAGGGCAGCACTGTACCTTTCCTTCTCTCAACATCTCGCCTCCCCCTTTGTAAATAATCCCTTTCAGTAAATCCATCTGAAATAATCCTGACTTTGAGTGTGGCATCTGTTTCTTCTGGAAATAAGAGTGATCCACAGGCTGTATCTGTCTTGGGTCTTGGCCTCAGACTGGGCATGCTGCCTGAAATAGATGTGAAATCACACTTTGGGGTTTAATTTCCAGGCCCGGACATCTGTGGCTTTGGCAATAACAGACTACAGGTCATCCTTTATCACCAAGGGAAATACCATGAGAACAACAAGACCCTCAAGTGCAGGGTGAGTATGTGGATTAGTCCTCAGCCTAGGCAAAGGATTTTATCCTTTAAATTTTTAAATTTTTATTTATCTTTATATGTATGGTTATTTTGCCTACATATGTCTGTGTACTACATACATGCCTAATGCCCACAGAAACCAGAATAGGAAGTCAGATTCCCTGTGACCAGAGTTATAGGTTGTAATGAGCTGCATGTGGGTGCTGAGAGTTGAACCCAGGTCCTCTGGAAGAGCAGCCATTGTTCAAAACTGCTGAGCCCTCTCTCCAGCCCCAAGGAGGGGGGAATTTATATATGTTATCTCATTTTTTCTTATAAGAACTCTATCATTTAAACCTTATCATCTCCATTTTACAGATTAAGTAGACCTGGAGATGTGCTCTATGTACACACTGTAGGAGCTCACACCGGAACAGCTGCCCGAAAAACCTGGGAAGTAATGTGGTGTGATGGCTAGTGTGGCATCATTCCCCACTGTAGATGCTAGGGTGGGGGTCAGGAGTGCTGTGCTTACATGAGATGGGTGGGTCGGTTTATCTCAGTTCCAAAGTTAGAAGCCTCTAGATTAGCTAGGGGCCAGTAGGTACGGCCAATCAACAGTCCTCACAGGCATTATTAACCAGATGTTAACTCTGCCTTGGGCTTTGAGCATGGGATAGATTTAGCCAGATAGGTCTTTTGAATTAACCAAATTCACAGTAAAGCCTGATACCATGATTTATGCCTATAATCCCAGCCACTCTGAAGGCTGAGGTGAAAGGGTTGTGAGTTCGATGCCAACCTGGGCAATTCAGCAAGATCTTACCAAAACAAAACAAACAAAACTTTCACAATTGAGAAAGATAAGAGTCAAGCAAAGGAAAGTAATACAGGAGCAGAGAAGAGGGCTCCTCCTCCACCTGGAGGCTTAGGTAAGGATTGCTTCCTGGAGAAGCCTTCCTCGTGCTGAAAGACGAGCGTGCTCTAGTAAACGAGTGTGACAGTTTTATGGAAAGATGAACTCCTGGAAGAGGAGACTGCATGAGCAAAGCCAAGGAGACTCAAGAAACCGAGGCACAGCCTGAGGGCTGGCTGATACGACTGTTGTACAGAGAGCGGCAGGAACAGAGTCTAGAAAAGCCCCTAAGGCTGGGGGCATTAGGGATCTTGTGTTAAAGCTAGGCCTTCCTGACCAGCCTTGTAACATGGGGCTGGATGTTCTGAGTCTTCCTCTGGGGCAAGTCTCAGCTTGGAAGCTTAGACATGCTAGAGAAATCATATAGGACCCCTGCTGTTGAGAAGCTCACAGGTTAATAGGACAGGCAGAATGACCAAGCTTCAGAAGAGTAGGGACTAGAAGATGGAGGACCGCAGGAGTGAGACCATAGAAGCGTGCACCAGCGGGGTAAGCCCAGAATCCCTATAGGTGTATTAACTAGAAGAAGGGAAAAGGAATGTGGTAAAGTGTGTGTAAATACATGGGAGAGGACATTCAGGCAACACAGTGCCCGAGATCGACAATGTCCTGTATGGAACTGAAATATCACCCATTCTCTTTACAGATCAATAAGGACACTCACCTGTACACTCTGATCCTTCGCCCTAATGCGACTTATGAGGTCAAAATTGACAATGAGAAGGTGACAACTGGGGGCCTGGAAGATGACTGGGACTTCTTGCCTCCCAGGAAAATAAAAGACCCCTATGCCAGGAAACCAAGGAAATGGGATGAACGGCTGCAGATAGAGGATCCTGAAGATAAGAAACCTGAGGTCAGAGGGAGTTTAGCTGGGAAGCTGACCTCAGGGAGAAGAAGGGCATAGTCAGGACATTAGGGCAGACGATGAAGTCAAGTGTCTGGGAGGTTGGCGCCATGAGCAAATGAGGTGTGAGTTCAAGCCAGGTCTAGCAGGATGCTCAGGGTAGCGAGACTCAAGGGGAAGACTGTGTGGGAGCAAACCACATACAAACCATAGCAGCGGCTCCCATGACTGAGGGCAGGGTGAGGTCAGAGACAAGGATAATACCCATCTGAGCTGGGGTTAAAGCATCCAAGGTCAGAATGATGGTGACCCCTGGGGTCCTTAAAGGCCTTTTCTCTCCTGCCCTGGGCCTGGGCCATCACTCAGCAGAGCGAGAGGGCAGGGCGGGTAGGGAACCACTCCCCCCGCCCCCTACACTTGAGTCTCCAGTTTCCTCCCGGATCATGTCACCATCTTCATGAAGGAACATTCTGTTTTAGGATTGGGAGGACTCTGAGTTCATCCCAGACCCAGAGGCCAAGAAGCCGGATGACTGGAATGAGGCGATGGATGGGGTGTGGGAAGGGCCCCTGATACCGAATGTCAAGTACAAGGTGAGGGGTCTCTCTTTTCAATGAAAATTTATACAGGGAAGTCAGATGGGAGAGATGTCAATTCTAATTAGAAAATAAAATTTCTAACCTGCAGGCCTATAATCCTAGCCCTCAGAAGGTTGAGGCAGGAGGATTGCAAGTTCAAGACCAGGCTGGGCTATACAGCAAGATCTTGTCTCAAAACAAAGTTAAAAAAAAAAAAAAAGCAGAAATTCTAAGATCTTCACTCCAAATAGGACAGTGGCCACATCAGAGGCCTGTTCTCAGCCTCCTCCTGTTTGCAAGGGGGAGGGAGGCTGGTAAAGCCAGCACTAAGTAATGGTTCAGGCAGGCTTGGGCAAGGAGCTTGTCCAGAGTGGGGAAAAGCTGCCAGTTCAAGGAACAAGATACAAACAGGAAGTGGTCTTGGGCTCAGGAATCCAGTGTCTTAGAAGCAGGCCAGAAGGGCAAAGAGGATTTTTAAAGGTCAACTCCTGAGGTCATGTCAGAAACAAGGACTGAAGGAGTCAGCTGACAAATGGTCCAGCAATAAAACTGACCGGAGCAGGCATTTTATCTGGCCACAGTTTCCTGTGCCACACAGAGGAACGAGGACAGCCCCAAGTGCTAAGATACTTAGACAATGTTCTCCAAGAAGTTGTGTTTTTTTAACCTCATGAATGTGCCTTCTCAGAGGGAGGGCCAGGCCAGAAGAGGCTCCTGCCATGTCATTTCACTCCCAGTAGGTGGAACAGGGAACTGGGAAGAGTCTTATGCCTTTACTCGAAGAAAGGGAAAGTTCTAGGAATCTGCTACACAACTGCTTATAAATTGATTGATGCTTTTTAATTGCATGATATTAGAAGACTGGGAAATTATTACTGACGTGTCCACTCTTGGTTCTCTGTTTAGGGACAATGGAAACCTCGGATCATTGACAATCCCAATTATCAGGGGGAGTGGATTCACCCAGAGATAGACAACCCCAAATACAGGCCTGACCCCACCATTTGTCACTATTATAACATCAGCGTCCTTGGCCTGGATCTTTGGCAGGTAAAGCACTCTGGGTTCACAGCCCCTGACCAGCGGTCCTTGTAGCTCTCACAAAGTAGAAGAAGCCCAGGCCTGGAAGTTACAGACTTGAATAAATCTTGATTTTTCTAAACTTCAAACCACTCATCTTTAAAATGGGAGTAATTATATTTGTCTTCAAAATCATAAGAGCCAAAACTTACTTAGTCCCTTCTATGCACCACTGTATTAAAGACTTTGCATATTTGTTTAATTTTCACCGTATATCTGTTTCTCAACATCAAAAGGAGGCTCAGAAAGGTTGAATAAATTTCCTGAAGATATGCATCTGGTAAGATAAGCAGAAAACTTGAGCCTGAACCTACAGTCTTTGTTCATCAGACCTACTCCATGTGCTACTAATACTTTTTGATGCCTTTGTTGATCTTACATGATTTGTTGTTTTGTTTTGTGATAAGGTCTCATGTAGTCTAGACTGGCCTCCCTCCAACTGGCTATGCAGTTGAGATAACCTTGAATTTCTGATCCTCCTGTCTCCACCTCTAACTGATCAGTTGCCAAAGCTTCTGAAACAAGAGCCCCCATGTTTTACTTTCTTAGTTTCTTTATTCATTTCCTGCTTTATTTTTTCCTATTTTCTCTTTTTTTGGGGGGGGGGTTTCAAGACAGGGCTTCTCTGTAGCTTTGGAGCCTGTCCTGGACTAGCTCTGTAGACCAGGCTAGCCTCGAACTCACAGAGATCCGCCTGCCTCTGCTCCCCGAGTGCTGGGATTACAGGTGTGCGCCACCACCGCCCAGCTTATTTCTCGTTTTTTTGACTTCAGGAGGTCAACATAGAAACGGAATGAAGTCACTACCAGATGCCAGGCCGGGGTTCAGAAGGGCAGGGGAGAAGGAAGGAACACAGATATTTCTTTCCTTCCTGGCTAATCTGAAGAGCACGGATACAAATCACACACATTCACATTGCTATCTCTCCTTTTTTTTTTAGGCTGCTCCTTTTGAATAAACCAGAACTTTCTATATCATGTAAACATATAAAAACATATCAATGTGCATACTCTGTTTCCTTAAAAAATTACATTTAGTGTGTGTGTGTGTGTGTGTGTGTGTGTGTGTGTCATGGTCAATGTGTGGTGGAGGTCAGAGGACAAGTTGTGGGAGTCAGTTCTCTCCTTTGATCATTTGGGTTCTAGGGATTGTGGGTTCCAGGACTGAACTTGGGTCACCAGGCTTGTCCACAAGTGTTCTTACCTTCAGAGCCATCTCACTGGCCTTTAAAATATTTTTTCCACTAAAAGCATTAGGATACAGATTTTATTCTATATCTTTGTTCATCTAAAACAATTTAAAACTTTTGGCACAAATTTTCCTGGGCTCTGTCAACCTGTCTAAACAGGCAAACCTTCCGATTTGAAGAATTTCACCACGTCAGAGGAGTGCTCTCTAAGCCTTAATTCTCATGTGTGTAGGTCAACAGAGGGTCACAGATACTGATCTGGAATGAAGTCCCAGAGACTTCATTTCTAAAATCCAAGGGGTGTGTGTGTGTGTGTGTGTGTGTGTGTGTGTGTGTGTGTGTGTGATGATTCTGAATAATGCTGACATCATCCTCACGGCATTTTTTTCCTTATAATTTCTAGTTAGGTCTGACTCCCAGGTCATACTCCTCTTCACTCAGCTAACCAGGAACATCCAGTTAGCCACAGAATCCTTGCATCTTATAGGAAAAGTCAAGGAACTAAACTCAGAGACAGCCCGCCTTCTTGACCTGCCCCCTCTAGCCATGAGTTTCCAGCCCAAGATGCTCTGCCATCCCAACCACAGTCTTTATCCTGCCTCTGTCCCAGATGAACAGCCTCGTCCCCTATTCTGGTGCCTTCAAACCCAGTCCATTACTCCCCCCCTCCCCACTTGGAAGTGATTGCATCCTGGAGTCAGGGCTGAAGCTGGGAGCAGACAGCAGAGAACAACCATTCTCTTCATCCAGGACTCCATATGATCTTTGAAGGGATAGTAACTCAAACTAACATATATACCCTGTATCCTTGTATGCATGGTACACTAGCCCATGTATAGGCCAGAGGTTGACATCTGGACGTTCTTCCTCAATCATTTGTCCATCTTACTTTTTTTGTTGTTGTTGTCGGTTTTTTTTTTTTTTTTTTCCAAGACAGGGTTTCTCTGTGTAACAGTCCTGGCTGTCCTGGAACTCACTTTGTAGATCAGGCTGGCCTCAAACTCGCTGAGATCCCCTTGCTTCTGTCTCTTGAGTGCTAGGATTAAAGGCATGTACCACCACCGCCTGTCCCATCTTACTTTTTGAGACTGGGTTTCTTACTGAGCCGGGATCTTGCTGTTTTATCCAAACTGGCTATCCAGTGCGTCCACCTATCTCTGTCCCCCTGGGTTGGGATTACAGGCCTGGGTCATGATGACTGGTTTTGCATAGAGGCTGAGGATCCAAACTCAGGTCCATGTAAGCACTTTACCCAGTGCCGTCTCTCTAGCCCCTACTCTTTCCACTCTATGATCCAAGAGGAATGAACTTGTTAAGACATCTTTAAGACTGTATTTTACAATTGAATGCAGCTCTCTCTCACATGTTCTTTGCTCTTAATGATGTGAATACAGCAGGGGAGGAAGTGTGTTTCCTTCTATTTGCATTTTGCAGATAAAAACTTGTAAGCACAGATAGGAGATGAATAGATCAAAGTGAACATAAGACCAAGCGGTTAGGAAGCAGGGCTGGGAGTTTGATGGAGGGAAGGAGGAAGGGAGGAAGGGAGCAAGAGGTCACTGAAGAAAACAGGGAGGTTAGGAGCACTCTTTTCAGAAGAGATGGGCAAACCAACAAATGGGTAGTTTTCTAAGTGAGACTGCAGACAACTCAAAAGAAAAAAAAATCCAAAAAGTCAGAAAAATCTCACAGTTGCAAAAGGAATTTTACAAGCCAATTTAAAAGTAAATAACTTAGAGCAAACTAAAAATTCTGCTCTCCAGTGTTTGTCACTTATTTTTCTGTAGGAAGCAGCGTCAGTAGAATGATGTAAGCCAAATAAAAGGCCTTTCTTATTAAGAACAAAAATGTAAAAAATATATAGGCTTTTGGTTACAAAACAGCAGGACAGAGCTTTATAAAATATAGAGGAGAGGCACATAATCCTCATACTAAAGAACTTTTTCTTGCTCACACAGCTGTTGGAGTGTAATTAACAATGATTTATTTTATTTTTGTTTTTTTGAGACAGGGTCTCACTATGTAGCTCTGGATGTCCTGGAACTCCCTCTGTAGACCAGGCCAGCCTCAAACTCACAGAGATCCACCTACCTCTGCCTCCCAAGTATGGGATTAAAGGTGTGCATTGCCTATCTTAGCAATGATTTAATCAACATACAAAATTACATATTGGCCAACTTTTGGTCCTTTGAAATACATCCAGATACTGAAAAGTTAAAAAAATCATTCTCATCTATTGAGTGACATTTGCTAGGCACTGTGCTTTAAATACATTGGTTCTGCCGGGCGGTGGTGGCGCACGCCTTTAATCCCAGCACTCGGGAGGCAGAGCCAGGCGGATCTCTGTGAGTTCGAGGCCAGCCTGGTCTCCAAAGAGAGTTCCAGGAAAGGTGCAAAGCTACACAGAGAAACCCTGTCTCGAAAAAAACTAAAAAAAAAAAAAAAATAAATAAATACATTGGTTCTAATTTTCATAACACTACTATCAGAGAGTTATTATTTTCCATGATTCACATTACTATGATGATGGTGATGATGATGATGGTTTTGCAATGTCACACACTGGCTAGCCTGAACTCACTATCTAGACCAAGCTAGCCTTGACATGACAGGGATCTGCCTATCACCTGCCTCTGCCTTCTAAGTGTTGGGATCAAAGGAATATATACCACACTCATCATCATCATCATCTTTCTCATCCTCCTCATCAACAGGGTCTCAGGTAGCCCTGGTTGATCTCACACTCACTATGTAGTTGAAGATGTCCCTGAACTCTTGATTATTCTGCTTTATTCCCCCAATCCTGGGATTACAGGCATGGCCCATTATACCTGGCTTCCTTGATTGACCTGTGAGAGAATAACTCAGCGGGATTGAGTAACTTGTCTAATGTCATAAAACTGGAATGTAGCCGAGCTGGTCTGTTCAACTCCATGTCTTGTGCTCCTTTCTATCTTACTCCTTTGTCATGAACTGAACACTGAAACTATTACAAAGCACGGGTTTAATCTTTTATTCACAAGTACTAAACTTCTGTCTTGTTTTGATTTTATGACAGGGTTTCCGTGTACTATTACATAAAAAGAGTGAAGGTACATGAAACCCTGATCCCCTTGCCTCCACCTCCCATGTGCTGGGATTACAGGCATGCACCACTACACATGGCTTCTTACCATACTATTTTAAGAAAATAGAGAAAGGGCCTGGAAGGATTGCTCAGTGGTTATGAGCATTTACTGCTCTTGCAGAGGACCCTGGTTTTGTTAACAGCACCCATACGGTGGTTCACAACAGTCTGTAACTTTAATTCCAGGGGATTCGATACACTATTCCAGCCTCTGAGGGTTCCTTCATTATTCATGTGGTGAACCTAAACTGAAATAGGCACACACATAAAAAACAAGTAAATCTGGCAAAAGCCTTTTGGAGAGAGAGAGAGAGAGAGAGAGAGAGAGAGAGAGAGAGAGAGAGAGAGTTTATATGCATGTGTGCATGTGGGTGCACACACCCATGGCCAGAGGAGAACATTAGGTGTCCTGTTCCACTTTATTCTCTCGAGACAGGGTCTCTCACTGAGCCTGCAGCTAGGCTGGCAGCCAGTAAGCTCAGTGATTCTCCTGTCTCTGCCCCAGACAGCATTGGGGTTGTAAGGTACCCTCACAGCCATACATATTTTCCACCATGATAGGGATCCAAACTCAGGTCCTCATGTTTGTGAGCCATGTCTCTAGGCCCCTAGGAACCTAGTTGTAATAATCTCACGGTTTTCATTTCAACAGGTGAAATCAGGCAGCATCTTTGACAATTTCCTTCTAACAAATGATGAAGAGTTTGCTGAAGAGGTTGGAAATATGACCTGGGGATTAAGAAAGGTGAGGTGTTTTTCCACCCTGAATTCCAGATGTCCGATTCTGCCATTTGCAAAATCAGGACTCACAATCATTATCCCAATTATCTGCTCACATGGCCTTGAGAGACAGAGAACTCACATTCATTGGACATCTTCGACTTGTCACTCTGAGCACTTTTCAAAATGTGTCTTACTTGGCCCTTAAGGCAACCTCGCGATATAGATATTATTCCATTTCTTAGGAATGGAAACTGAGATCCAGAGGCTAAGCTGCCCAAGGTCACACACAACCTTTGACTTGTTGAGTTGGCGCCTGAACCCAGAACCCAAGCTCCTTTAGAGGGAGCCACTCAGCCTACCTCAGATGGTTTGGAAACCAGAGGACAAGGCAGTGCTGTTTACCAGCTCCTCCCTTCCCAAAACTATTTAATGTGTGGAGTGATATTCGGGACAATGGCTTCCTGAGGAAGACATCCTGCATCCAGATGTCCTGGCCCTGCAGGAAGGTCAATCCAAGTAGGTTTATAGCCAGGGCTTAATAATTCAGCAGGAAACCTAGGTACCAGTAAAGCACAGACACAGCAGGTAAAAGCAAAACCAGCAGCCTGCCTGCCCCTGCCCTGAGCTGAAGAGATGGCTCCGTTGATAAAGCATTTGCTGTGTAGGCATGAGGATCAGAGTTCAGGTTCCCAGAGGCCACGTAAAAGCCATACGTGTTTCTAGGGACAGGTGTGCTAGGCCATTGTTCTACCACTGAGCTGTATTACTGGAACTCGTTTTACTTCATATTTTAAGACAGGGCCTCGAGCCGGGCGTTGGTGGCGCACGCCTTTAATCCCAGCACTCGGGAGGCAGAGGCAGGCGGATCTCTGTGAGTTCGAGGCCAGCCTGGGCTACCAAGTGAGCTCCAGGAAAGGCGCAAAGCTACACAGAGAAACCCTGTCTCGAAAAAACCAAAAAAAAAAAAAGAAAAAAGACAGGGCCTCACAAAGTTACCCAGGCTGGCCCTAAACTCACGCTGTAGCCAAGGCTGGCCTTGAACATGTGTCCTTTGTCTTCAGCCTACCAAGGAGTTAAGATTACAGGTCTTTGGCACCAGGCCTGACTCCCAACGGATCTAACTGAAGCTATGAGGCTTGGCAGCATTTGCCTTTACCCACTGCGCCATCTTGCTGACCCTGTGCTCAGCTTTAAAAATATTCTTTAATCTAATTTTGTCTTGTTTTAATTCAATGTTATCATCTTTATCTGGTGATACTAGAGATCTCACCTAGAGCTTTGTTCATTCTAGAGTCACTCCATTACTGACTACTCCCCAGGCTTCTAATACCGATCTTGTGTCATTATTATATATTAGTAAAGAGCATGAGCTTTCTAGGTAGACTGCTTAGGTTCTGCTTAGGTGGAGAGAAATCTGTGTCTGGGTGTATGATGTACAGTTCATTTGTAAATAAAGCAGATTCAAAGTTAGGCAAAGTGCTGCGTACCCATAATCAACAGGTGAAATCAGGCTCCATCCTTGACTATAGATAGTTATATGAACTTGGTCAATTTATTTAACTTTCCTCATCAATCAATTAGGAAAAACAATAGCAACTATCTTCTAAGTTCCTAACATCTAGCATGTGTTCAATATCTAGCCTGTGTAAATCTATTAAACCATACATTTACTTGACAAATACTTGGTAAGATCCTGTTCACCATGGCAGTCGTTAGGGATATAGCCAGGAAATAAAATTGAGACATTTCTATCTTAAGGAGCTTGTATTCAGTTTGGAGAGAACAAAATATAGAAAGTCCAACGAGCTGGTTGTGATGGCATACCAAACACTGCAGAACTACAAGGAGGGAGGCAGAGGAAGGATTAAGAAAGAGTTCCAGAGTTGGGTATGGTGGTACACACCTTAGATCCCAACACTCAGGAGGCAGTGGATCTCTGTGAGTTCGAGCCCAGCCTGATCTACATAGTGAGTTTCAGGACAGCTAGGGCAACATAGAGAAACCCTGTCTCAAAAAAAATTTTTTTAAAAAGAAAAAAGAAAGCATTCAAGGTCATTCTGGACTACATAGGAACACTCTGTCTCAAGGACAAAATAAGCAAATGAATAAATACAAAAGAAATCCAAACATCAAATTCCCTCATGTAGAAAGTGAGGATGAGCAGCACTACTTCTCACTGTGAGGAATACAAATGATACACAAATGTTGTTTAGCCTGTGCTGGGCGATGGCATAAGCATCAACTAAATATATGATGAATCTGGATTCATTTTATTTTAGTATTTTTTTAATTTTTGAAATAACTTTATTTAAAAGTTGTTTTATTACATGTATTTCATGTGTAAGTGCATGCACATGCCACGGTATGTGTGTGGAAGTCAGAGGACAATGCCTTCTCCTAGATGAGTCCCAGGGATCAAACAGGTGGTCAGGCTTGGTCCAGAGCCTTCCCTTGCTCGGGCCTCTTTCCAGCCCACTTTACTTTATTTCGTTTTATGTTTTTGCTTGTTTTGTTTTGTTTTTTCAAGACAGGGTTTCTCTGTGTAGCTTTGGAGCCTGTCCTGGAACTCACTCTGTAGCCCAGGCTGACCTGGAACTCAGAGATTCACCTGGCTCTGCCTCCCGAGTGCTGACATTAAAGGCGTGCACCACCATCGCCCAGCTTCACTTTACTTTTTTTATTTTGAGACAGTCTTAGGTAGCTCAGGCCAACCTTAAATGCTTTGTCTATCAGTGGATGACCTTGAGCTCCTGATCCTGCTTCCACCTCCCAGGTGCTAGGATTACGGGTACACAGCACTTTGCCTAACTTTGAATCTGCTTTATTTACAAATGAACTGTACATCATACACCCAGACACAGATTTCTCTCCACCCCAGAAGCACTGAAACTTACATGTAAATGAACACCATCCTAGGACTCCTGACGCCAACGGGAAGGCTACAGATGTCTCTAAAATGTATCTGTTTATCTCATCTGTGCAACTTTGGAATTCCACACTTTAAACAGGATGTAGAGCAGCAGTGGAGAGAGCTGTATGAGGAAATGGAGAAAAAGAAGGAGGCAGAAGAGGCCAAAAAGAAGAGGGAAAAGGAGCGGGCCAGGAAAGAGGACATCTGGGGACTTGATGATGAGGAGGAGGAGGACAATGAAGAGGACTCCGAGGAGGAAGCAGATGCAGGGCCCAAGCAGGAAGACAGCACTAAGAGGGCATCTCTGGGTAAAAAGGAAGTCCGCTTTGATCAGAAGGATGAACTGTAACTGCGGAGGGAGGAATTACACACAGAAGCAAGAGAAAGCGCGTAGCAGCGGAAATGCTCATGAGGTTAGCAAACTGTGGGAAGTAAAATGACTCATTCTTTTTAGATAAACTTTGGATTTATATTTCCATTCCCCCTCCCGTGCTCTATTGGCTTATTGGTAGAAAGGGAATGAATGGTAATTTCTATTTCATGATGTGGGTATAGTGACTGGATGAGGTAATGTGTATAAAGCACCCAATGTAATATACATTGTAAAAAAAAAATGGAGTAGTTAAAACTACTATCGTTATCATGGTGTTTACGAAATTAATTGTAGGTAAATAAGCTTCTGTATAAACCTGATTCTCATTTTCAGTTGAGCCCTATACTCCTGGGGATTTTCTTTGTTTAAATATATGTATTTCTTAGTATTTACTGAGCAGTGCTGATGGTTCTACCCAATGTTTTCCTCTTGTTAATGTATTGAGCACCTAAAAACAAAATCAGGACATCCACTGAGTGCTTGGAAAAATACTTCATGAAAGTCACTTTGTTGGCCTGCTGTGTTCGTGCCCTAATTTTTAAATGACTGTTACTTGTTTGCAAGTTTGCTGGTCTTATTTCTATCTGTTCTGTCCCACCTGCTCACAGCATCACTATCTCTTGCATTCTTGTAGTTCTTTATAGATTAGAAAGCATTTTCCCACGAATTTGCAGCGTGCCTACAATGCGCCCATTCAGTCTCGCAGTGGTCATTGTGGAGGTCATTGCTATCTTCGTTTTACAGACACAGACACTTGTTCAGGGTCAGTCAGTGAGGGGCGGGCCAGCAACTGAACTCAAGTTCATCTGGTTGCAAAACTTATCCCTCTACTGTACCAGGCTATTTGAGTGAATATCTATTACTGTTGATAACAGACTGTGAGTAACCTGTTACATGGAAGAAATGTGCCTTTGGGTATATTTTTTAAAAATCCAACATTTAAGGAGCCAATAACTATAACATAGGTTTGCAAACAGGAATCAAGGTATTCACTAAATGTCTGCTGGAAAGAATGAACTCTCAGCACTTGGGAGGTAGAGGCAGGAGGTTCAGGAGTTCGGGTTCATCCTCAACTACACAGAGAGCTCAAGGCCAGCCTAGACTAAAACCCTGTCTCAAAAACAACAACAGCCAGGCGTTGGTGGCGTACACCTTTAATCCCAGCACTTGGGAGGCAGAGGCAGGTGGATCTCTGTGAGTTCGAGGTCAGCCTGGGCTACCAAGTGAGCTCCAGGAAAGGAGCAAAGCTACACAGAGAAACCCTGTCTCGAAAAACCAAGAAAAAACAAAAAAACAAAACAAAACAAAAAAACCCAAAAAAACAAAAAAACAACCAAAAACCAACCAACCACCAAAACAAAACAACCAACCCACTGTCTATGCCTGCTGGTTTCAGAGACCACTTCATAAAGAGAGTAACTTTTAAGCCACGTATTGAAGAATGCAGACAAATAGAGAACAGACCTTGGAGTTAAAGAACAAAGAGCCTGGACAACAGGAAGTGGAGTCATAAGATCAGTGAAAGTGGCAGGAAGTTCTTCCTTCCTCCTTGGAGGCTGGGCCCTAGTCAGTTCTGTTTTTAGAAAAACTGAACTTTTGATTTTTTAAAAGAATATATTTTATTTATTATTTGGCAATTTTATACATATATACATAAGTATCTAAACCCCCATTTGAGACAGGGTCCCATGGTCTAACCATATTGCACTGACTGGCATAGAACTTACTATGACGCATAGGCTAGCTTTGAACTTCCTCCAATTTCAGCCTTTGAGTGCTAGAATTACAAGCATGCAAAAGCTGCCCAGGTCCTAACGGTGGGCTTTGGATTCTTAGAATATTTTAGAGTAGGGGCCAGTAAGATGGCTTAATGGGTAAAGGAGCTGGCCATCTGAGTTCCATCTCTTGAGTTTCATGTGGTAGAAGGAGAGAAGCATCTTAAGTCCTCTGACTTCCACACACATTCAGTGTATACACAAACAAGAATTCAAAAGTAAAGCCATTTTTTAAGTGGCAGTTGGGTGTGGAAAGAAACATCTAGATTAGCACCATGGACTGTAGAGAACTCTCATAGCCAGGTAGAGCGGCCATGGCACGCCAATCCATAAAAGGCAAGGTTTCAAAATAACATAAGTTTTAAGATATCATACATGAGCTATTCCAGATCTCTCTGACACTGCCTGATACAAAGCACATTGAGATGACACTTTTGAGACAGAAGCCTGGACCCAGAAATGGGCGATGAGGTGAGCTTCTTGCAGCTAATTCTGTGGCACAAACACAGCTTTTTTTCTTCCACTGAAGGATTCAGGAGAGCACTAGATGGTCCCCTCAGCATCAAGGAGCACATGGTACTTTTTGTGAGCAGTGAGAAAGGGGAGAGGCCTGAAACAAACTCGGTCTCAGGGCTGTGGATGAGTGACAGGGTGTTTGCCTAACATGCACAATACCCTAGGACCGGGAGAAGTGATGGGTGGGTCTCAGAAGTCTCACTGTCTTAATTTGGTTACTTCTAATGAAAAAAAGTAAAATAAAATAAAATAAATAAATAGGGTTATTCAAAGATGCCTAAAGCTAGAAACCTTAACAGTGCAGTATGTTTTTGTTCAGGGCTAACTCTTCCTAGAATTCCTGTTCCTGTTTGATGGGGGCCTTGTACAGAGTAGTGAAGTTTCCCAAGATGGAGTCTCTGCCTGGCTTCTAGTTGGCTGTCAGTAAGGCAGGCCCATACTTGTTTTCCTCCTCTATGGAGAAGACAGTATGCATTAGGCTGAAAAGACATCTTCCAAAAAGAAGAAAGACATTAGATGGCTACATCTAAGCTGTAAAATAAGCTTTAAAATAAAATTTAAAAATTGCTACAACAACAAAATTAATAATTACAGTTACAAAATGTGTATATCACAGAATGCTTTTTTAAATTAAGTTTTAAAATTTTATGTATACAGGTGTTTTACCTGCATGTATGCTTGTCTACCACTTGTGTGATGGGTGCAGGTGGAGGCCAGAAGAAGACATCAGATCCCCTGGAACTAGAGTTACAGATGGCTATGAGCTGCCATGTGGGTGCTGGGAATTGAACAGCAGTCCTCTGGAAAAGCAGCCAGTACTCATAGCTGCTGAACCATCTCTCCAGCCCCATACCATGCTTTTTAAAAGACATTTTGTATTGTGATTGCACTCCCTGAAGGCTCCCCAAAAGTACTCAGCCTCTAGCCCAGCTGGGATCTCTGGGAAAAAGCAGAAGCCAGTAGGCGAGAAAGATGGAGGAATGGAGAAAGCAGTCTTCCAAAGATCAGCCCTCTGTTTCCAGGTCAGCTTCTGGCAGGAGGCAGGGAGAGTTGGAGTTAGGGGGAGTGGCAGGCAGGAGCTCTGCAATCCCCTTCATGCCTAGTGGAGCGTGATCCAGCATCCTTTGTGTACAAAGGTGTTCCTCTTCTGTGCAGTTCAGTTTGCCTTCCAAGACACCTTGTCTTTTTCAGTTTATCTAACAACCTCTCAGCAAACTAACACATATCTGCCTCTCTCTGAGTTTATCAGCAAGAATCTTAATCTCTTCCTCATCTTTGCCCTCAAGCCCTTCCGGTTCAGGCCAGCCAACTTATCTGTCTCTATGCAGAGGACTCACCTGCTCAGCTGGTTCCTCTGTGGGTTCCAAGCTTCCTTCAGTCATCAACTTAGGAGCCACCTCTTCACCCTTCCTATCTGCCTTTTATTTATTTATTTATTTATTTATTTATTTATTTATTTATTTATAGACAGGATCTCACAACACAGCTTTGGCTGGCCTGGAATTCAAAATGGAGATGAAACTGGCCTGGAACTCACAGAAATCCACCTGCCTCTGCCTCTGCCTCTGTGGCTTAGATGCTTTGGGTCAGATTTCTGTCTCTTAGGATCCAGCTTTCAGTAACCTTTGTACTTCTCTCACTGCCACCAGCACATTTTCTGCTGCCTCAGGCATGACCCTGCAGTTCAAGGAGGCCCCTCAGATTCAGCCTGCTCCAGGGCTGGCGGCCGTTCTCTGTCCACTTTCCTCTGGGAGGCACACGGCCCTCCTGCCGCCCATCTGCCATGGAGCTTGGAGCTTGGATCTTACACCCCAGGGACTCTGAGATGGTGATCTGGGCCCTGTCTAGCAGTTTCTCCACCCTGTTCTTGCCTGAGCTTGTTGTCACAGCTGCTCCCGACAGGACAGGGCTTTTCTTCCAGATACCAACATTCTCCAGAGGATTTAATATAGATCTGATTATATTTTTCAAAATAATTATTTTCAAAAACATAGATGTTTAGCACAAAAACTTTGAAGTTATGTATATATTAAGGAAAAAAGCCCAAAGTTCTCATTTTCCCCAATCCAGAGGCAGTTGTGCAGTGTTTATTGAATTGCCTCTAGGTTTTGTGCTCATTTGTTGATTGATCGGTTTGATTTTGTACATGATATTTTATCATTTTTGGTCTCTGACAATAACACTGAAATTCCCACCCCCTTTTCCACATAGAGAACTAAATTTTGTTTAATGTTTTTTGTTTGTATATTTTCTTAAAAATGTGATTTTGTTTTGTATGAACATATTTTTATTTATGTGACATTATTTAAATTTCATTTCTTTATTTTCAATCTTTTCTCTGAGCACTGTTTTGTGAGAGTTTTAAATTTTTTAATTTATTATAATTTTATATGTGTGTGCATGATGTGCTTGCGGGGCATGTCACAGTATGTGTGTGATTCCCAGCACCCACATAGCACCTAACAACTATCTGTCATTCCAGTTCCAGGGGATCTGATGCCCTCTTCTGGCCTCTGATGGCACTGTATATGCATGGTGCACAAACAACCATGTAGGAAAGACACTCGTACAAATACATAAAAAATAAATAAGTCTTGCCAGGTGTGGTGGCAGATGCCTTTAATTCCAGAACTCTGGAGGCAGAGGCAGGTGGATCTCTGTGAGTTTGAGGTCAGTCTGGTCTGCAGAGTGAGTTCTAGGACAGCCAGGACTATGTAGAGAGACCCTATCTCAAAAAGACAAAACAAAACAAAACCCCAAAATAAATAAGTCTTTAAGAAGAACATTTAGTTCTACTATTGTAAAAGTGACAGACATCCTTATAACAAAAGACAGGTTCAAATGAGAAGAAAATAAGATTTTCTTTTTTTTTTTTTTTTTTTTTTTTGGTATTTTGAGACAGGGTTTCTCTGTGTAGCTTTGCGCCTTTCCTGGACCTCGCTCTGTAGACCAGGCTGGCCTCGAACTCATAGAGATCTGCCTGGCTCTGCCTCCCGAGTGCTGGGATTAAAGGCATGCACCACCACCGCCTGGCAAGATTTTTTAAAATTGAAGTTATATTATTTAGAAGATTGAGGCAGAAGAATTAGGAATTCAAAGACAGTCTGGACTCTATCTCAAAACACCAATAGACAGACAGATACAAGATCATTCTGAAATGAAGGCTTAAAAACTAAAGAAAACTATTTTTGCACTTCAGCTCAGTGAACAATGGGCAATCAAGTAGAAATGTGGTTTAACAAAGGAGAACAGATCAAGAGGGCCAGTTCAACCCTGCTGTCTGTTCAGATTCTCCTTGGCTTCTCATGTAAGGTGTAGGATGAAGTGTTTATGTCTTATTATCAGACAAATTATCGGTGGAATACTCTTTTACAATGTGTGAATATATGTGGCTCTAATTGGTTTAATAATAAAGCTGACTAGCCAATAGTTGAACAGGATAAGGTTAGGTGGGAAAACCAAACTGAGAATGATGGGAAGAAGAAGAGCGGAATCAGAGGAGTTACCAGAGACACAGAGAGAAGTTAGATGGGCATGTCGTACTGAGAAAAGGTACCAAGCCACATGGCAAAGCACAGATAATGGGTTAATTTAAATGCAAGAGTTAGCTAATAACAAGCCTGAGCTATTGGCTGAGCATTTATAATTAATATTAAGCTTTTGTGTGGTTATTGGGAGCAGCTTGTAGGACAGAAACTTCCGCCTACAATTATCCTTTATAGGAAGGAAGGAGCAAGTTAGGCTAATATTTCTAGTTTCTATGACCCACCTTGAGAAATTCTTGTTTCAGTGACTAACTTCAAGGGAGAAAGGTGGAAGAGAGGAAGTTGGGAGAAAGAGAAACTTGCTTCTAGGGTTCTTCCAATGTCCTTCAGTTTAAATTACTTGGTATAACAAAACACTATACTTGGTGGTACTGATTTATAAGCCCCAGTACATCCACTTATTTTAGCATCTTCTTCTTACTATTTTTTTTTCAAGGCAGGGTCTTTCTCTGTAGCCCAGGTTGGTTTTGAACTTGCAGAAATCCCACCTCAGTCTTCTGAGTGCTGGGAGAAAAGGTGTGAGCCACCAAGCTGACTTATCTTTTTATATGTACTTACTTTTTTATTATTCATTTATTTATTTTTAGTTTTTTGAAATAGGGTTTCTCTGTGTACAGCCCTGGCTGTCCTGGAATTCATTCTGTAGAACAGGCTGGCCTAGAACTCACAGAGATCCGCCTGCCTCTGCCTCCTTAACTGCTGGGATTAAAGGCCTGTGCCACCACCACCAGGCTATCATCCCCAGTCATTAAAAATGTTGAGACGAGTCTCCCTAAGTTGCCCAGACTGGTCCAGAATTTGCAACGCTTCTCCCTCAACTTCCCGATAATCTGGAATTACAAGTGTGTGACACTACACCTAGCTCATAATACTTTTTTCTTATGATGGCAATCCTTAACATCAGATTTCCACCATGAGTTCAAAGGTGTTCCTCTCTCTCGCTAGTTTGGAGGAAAACAGACAGACAGACAAACCAAAACTCTAAGCTTGACTCTGAGTCAAATATCATATCCAATCACTATTGCTAAAGTGTTTGAACTCCAAAGAAAACACATGGTACCATTATGAAAAGAAGAAAGAATGAAAACCAAGAAATCATGATACATGTCTACTTCTTTTATATTGAACAAACTTAGAGTTAGTTCATCTTTTTAAAAGCAACAATAATGCAATAAAAGGGTAATGCAAAGAGTAAATTATGTATCAGATATGACTATCCCTCTAGAATTATAAAGATTGTTATTCTCGCTTTTGCATGTATTATGCAGCATGACTTTCCTGTGTTTATTTGCTGGTATTTGCCCATACTTCTAGTAGGTGCTTTTCTATCTAGCATTCCTCTTGAATTGTGCTGAGAATAATGAATGGGTGGGATGTCAGGGTCGTATGTGATCTGGGTGTTGGCTTCTATCCAGAGTTCTTAAGTCAGAGCCCAGGTAACTCATTAATAAATTCTCCATGTTCCTTGGAGCTGGACATTTGATCCAATGGTCTATAACTGAGCCTCAATTTCTCCACTACCTTCAGTTAGATATCCAGGAAGTTAAATTCTCTGGGTGGCAATGTCTTTGCCTTAAAAATGGAGGCCGTAAGAACTCCATCTTAAAGCCAAGAGTGGTGGCACATGTCTTTAATCCCAGCATTCGGGAGGCAGATGCAGGTGGATCTCTGTGAGTTCAAGGCCAGCCTGGTCTATAAAACAAGTTCCAGAACAGCCAGGGCTGTTACTCAAAGAAACCCTGTTTTGAAAAAAAATACAGAATTCTATCTTAGAATTGTGGTAATATTAAATAAGATCATTGATATAAAGTCTTAGCCTAGGAAAAGATCTCAAGATCAAATGTAAGTTCAAATTTCCTTTTTTTAA
The DNA here is from genome assembly GCA_902168425.1 of Peromyscus attwateri. Taxonomy (NCBI): domain Eukaryota; kingdom Metazoa; phylum Chordata; class Mammalia; order Rodentia; family Cricetidae; genus Peromyscus; species Peromyscus attwateri. Next base: position 27,447 of record CABHPP010147497.1, read on the forward strand.
TTAAATTTTTACCATTTTAAAAATTTTTATAAATAATAAAATAATATATAATAATATATAATAATATATAATTATATAATAACAATATAAATAAAAATAATACAAAAATATTATTTTGCCTGCATGTATGTTTTTGCACCACGTGTATACCTAGTACCTGTGGAGACCAGAAGAACGCAATGGATTCCCTGGAACTGGAGTTACAGACATCTGTGTGCCACCATGTGGGTGCTGGGAATCAAACCTGGTTTCTCTGGGAGAGCAACCCATGCTAGAAAACTCTGAGCCATCCCTCTAACCACAGTTCAGGTTTTTATTTTTATTTTTTTTTATTGAACATATACTATTTGGGCACGGTGGCACATACCTGTACTCCTAGTACTTGAGAGGCAGAGGCAAGAGGATCAGAAGTTCATGGCCAGCCTTGACTACATGAGACCCTATCGAAAAATACCAACCCTGAACAATCAAACAGTAAAAAACACCACTTTCCTTTCTGCTGACTTATAACTAAGATGAAAGCTCTTTGTCAGCTTGGAGAATAACTATTGTCGGAGAATACCCTGTGTCTTCAGAACTGATGAAAGGACCTTGAACATTCGCCAGCAGGACGTGGTCTCCTGAAAGAAATCCTGTTCCTTATTGGCAACTGGAGTTGATAATTGTGCTGCTTCTCACATAGGAAGGATTTGGACTCAGACTAAACTGAAGACAGTGTATACCTGCTGGGCTTCCTGGAATAGGAATAAGCTATAAGCTTCTAAGGACTCCACGAATTCTGTAAAATAGCCTCATTTTACAGATAGGGGAATGGAGAATAAGAAATGAATTGACTTGATGTAGGTAACAAAGCTTTCAAGAGATGGCAGACAGGACAAGCAGCAGGGTGCTTGCCTGGTACACGTGAAATCCTTAGCAATGAGGAGAGAGAAGGAGGCAGTCTAATGTAAGAATGTTCAAATGGACTTTGGGGTCAGATGAACATAAATTAGGATCCCAGCATGGCCATTTATTAGACCTTGAACTTTGGTCTAGTGACCTGATTTTTTTAAATTTCAGTTTCCATATGTGTTGAGTGGGGAATTATAATGTTATCTGCTGCACACAGATGTTGTGAGGTTTAGAGAGCACATGTGAAACCAAGTAACTGGCACATGATTGGTACTCCATAGATAGTCAGCTACTTAAGAAGCCATATGCTAAGAGCCCAGAAAGCTGCCTCCGGAAGTTCCCATCTCCGGAGTTCCTCTAAAGCAGCCCACCATACATTTAATTGCTTATTCTTATAACCCCTTTGGGATGATTCAAAACGACCATGCCAGGAAGAGGAGGAGGCAGCAAGATATGCCGGAGTGGAGAGACCTGACATCTAGTAGGGGCTCTTCTTTGGGGTGTGTGTGTGTGTGTGTGTGTGTGTGTGTGTGTGTGTGTGACCTTGAGCCCTGCCTCAGTACAGGGAATACAGGGATGTGCCATTATTCATTTATTCTCAGTTAATGTTCTCCTTTGTTTAAGGGAAACAATGTTCTTTACCTCCTGCAGTTGCTGGAGAAATAAATGCAGATGTTAATGCCCATCTTGCACTTTAGAAACACTATATAACTATGCACGGTTACAATTTGTGTTTACTATTCTTCCTGAGAGTGAAATGGACTCAGAGAGGGACGGAGTTCTGCTCCAGAGTTCAGCTTTTGGGGAACATGGGTCTTGGGTGAGGCCTGGTTAATAAGTTGCTGCTGCTGCACTAATACTCAAGTATCAGTCCCTGTGCCTGCAAACACCCCATTCTTGGGAAAAGCAGTGCTCTGCAGATGCTCTCCACCCACATCCTGCCAGAAAACAGCTGCTTGGACTGGGCCTGGGAATAAACCCACAGGCAAGCACCCCATGGGCTTGCCAATGACCTACAAATGCATTCTGGCTTCTTGAAAATGAGCTGGGCGAATCAATATTTCTCCCTCAGGAATCTGAATCAGGAACCATGAACCGACTGAGGCAATTAGCAGCAATAAAAACCACAGCTAATAGGATGTAAAGAGAGGGACTATGAGGTGGATTAAGGGTATGCATGGGAGGAGATAGAATCTAGGTTATGACAGACTAAAGTGGTCAGGGTTCAGAAAGTGTGAGTAAACAGAAGCTACGAAGTAGAAAATGATAGTGTATGTTTATGTAACAAATGATAGAGCTCCTTCCGTAACAGCAAATGGTGTTGGCCTCTGAGTACATAAGAATGATTTGAGGCCAGCCTGGTCTTTGGAGCTAGTTCCAAGACAGCCCAGGCTACACAGAGAAACCCTGTCTTAAAAAACAAACAAATAAAAAGAGTGATTCAGAAATAGCATTTGTCTCGTAGCACTTAATTTTGGTGGGGAAGAGAAACAAGGCAAGTAAACACATAATTGCAAACTGCTAGGGGCTAAGAAGAAAATAAATACAGGCCTGAGACAACCTACTAGGAAGGGACCTAATTAAGAAATAGCCAGGGAAGGCCAGTGAGACGGCTTAACTGGTAAAGGTTCTGGCCACCACACTGGAAGACCCGAGTTTGAGTTCCATCCCCAGAATCCGCATGGTGGAAGGGCAGAACCAGCTCCTGAAAGTTGTCCTCTGCCTCCAGACTCATAACTGTGGTACTTGAGTGCACTCTTCCCAATAAATAAATAAAGGTTAAAAACATTTTTAAAAAGAAAATAGCAAAGGAGGGGAGGCCTCTCTGACTGGAAACTAAAATGAGGGCAGAGGACAAGATGGAATCAGTCACATGATGATCAGGGAGAGGGATATTTGAGAGAGAATCTGTGGTGGCTGGAGGCAAAAAGGAAGCTGGGAGGGAAAGACACTTGCCCAGAGCAAAGGAAAGGAAAGAAAAGGGGTGATCTTGGAGGGGCCACTGGGAAGTATGTCGTACAGGACCATGAGGACTTTGGTAAGAAACTGAGAGCGTAGTTAGGGTAGAGTGAGGAGCCAATATGGGGTGGTAAATAATCTTAAAGGCTAAGGAACTGGGTCACCATGATCCTGGGCTCCACAGGTAAAGGTGCTTGCTGAGGAAGGCTGGCTACTTGAGGTCCATCCTTGAGACCAACGTAAAACTGGAAGAACCAGCTCCATGAAGTTGTCCTCTGACATACACACGGACACACGCCTGCACTCACACACACTATAGCAGGACCCACCCCACATCATGTACACATACATACAATAACAATAAATTTTAAAATATTTAAAGGCTAAGGACTCAGTCAGGGTGGAGACTTACATTCTAAGTTCTATCATTTATCAAATGTGTGCCCTTGAATAAATTTCTTAATCTTTCTGTGCTCTACAAAATTGAGGTAGATTCAAGTTTTACTTCATGGAGTTGTAGAAATTTTAGATACCTAAGAACTATATAGTGCTATTATTATTTATCATTATTGTTGTTACAGAGTCTTGCTTTATAGCTAAGGCTGGCCTCATACTCAATCCTCCTGCCTCAGCCTTCTGAGTTCTGGGATTACAGGCATATGCTTCCATGATGGTTAAGTACACAATTTTTTTTCTTCTTTGAGACAGAGTATAGTGGTATTTTATTTGTGCTGAAATGTGATTTTATTTGTATGTTAATAAATAAAGTTGCTTAGAGGTCAGAGCTATTTACAAGCCATAGGGAAAGCCAGGGCGGTGGTGGTGGTGCACGCCTTTAATCCCAGCACTTGGTAAGCAGAACTAGGTAGATCTCTGTGTGTTCAAGGATACAGCCAGCATTGGAGACACACGCCCTTAATCTCAATACCAACCATAGAAGACTTGGGAGGTCTGTACAGAGAGGCAGTAACAAGGCCGCCACGTAGTTGGGTTTACAACCAATGAGAAGGAAGAACCAGAACTCTTTAAGTCAAACGCACAGGAAGTAGCTCCTTTTTCGGAGAGGTCTCTTGGTGGGAGAAGCTAGCTGGTGGAAAGTGGGTAAGGCTCCTAGCTCTGACCTCTTGGGCTTTCACCTTTACATTGGCTCTGTGTTTCTTATTTAATAAGGCGGTCGGTTACATCTACAACAGAGTTTCTCTGTATAGTCTTGGCTGTCCTGGAACTATAGAACAGGCTGGCTTCGAACTCATAGAGATCCACCTGCCTCTGCCTCCAGAGTGCTGGGATTAAAGGCATGTGCCAGCCAGCATTGTAGCTATTATACAGAGAATGGATTTGTGGGAAATGAAAAGGAGGAGTGCCTGAGGGGAGGCCAGTTATACAGAGAATGAGTTCTGAAATCATGTGGAATTAAGGGTGGTAGTGAGGCAGACAGGCATGGCTAATTGGACATAATTTGGAAGTGAAATGCTGATTTTGCAGGTAGGTTGGGTATTGTAGCTAAGGGAAATAGAGGAATCAAAAACAACTTACAGGGTTCTGGCTAAAGCAAGGAAACGAATGGCTGGCATTTACTTCGAGGAGGGGTCCTGGGAGGAGCAGGGCTGTAGAGAAATGAGAAGTTCTATTTTAGACATTTTAAACTTGAGAGCCCGTGAGAAATGCATGTGGATGTCAGCACACACTTGCTTATAAGTTTTGAAACCAGGAAAAGTCTGGGATGAAGGTATGAATTTTGAAGTCACTAGCAAGTCAGCCTTTGAAAACAGAAATAGTTGAGACTATGGATGAAGACAGAGGGAAGTGAAGGGAGCCACGAGGAGACCCGAGGAATGGTAAATTTCAGGCTAGGTGAACAGAAAAGGGGAGTAAGAAGAAGCTCTGAGAGAAGAGAAAGTGAGAGGCAGCGGCTGTCAGAAACAAGAGTGGAGTGGAGAGTGTTTCAAGAAAATCTGCGCCGTCAGCTGATGTCGCAAGGGAACCAAAGAGGTAAGAACACCAACCACTGAAGTTCACTCATGGGGAGGGGTTGAGTAAGAACCACAGTTAGCAGGCACTTTCTCTGTGTGCTTCCCCACACTGTGCTATGAGCTGGTCTCCTCCACCACACTGTCCCCCACTATAACAAACTGAGACCCTGAAACACTGGGCCAATATAAATCCTCCCAACCTTAAACAACAAGCAAAAAAGGCACCAGTGACATGGCTCTGTGGGTAAAGGTGCTTGTCACCAAGTCTGATGTTCTACCTTAGAACCTGGGACCCACGTAGTGGAAGGAGAGAACCAGTTCAAAACAATTTGGCACTAGGATGAATTAGAAGTGTTTCTTTTTTAAAATTTTTATTTTTATGTGCATTTGCGTTTTTTGCCACGAGTGTCGGGGTCCCCTGAAACAGGAGTTACAGACAGGTGTGAGCTGCCATGTGGGTGCTGGGAATTGAACTCGGGTCCTCTGGAAGAAGAGTCAGCACTCTTAACCCCTGAGCCATCTCTCCAGCCCTGGAAGTGTTTCTTTTGACAGCACATGTGTTAAAAAACAAAACAAAACAAAACAGAACAATAAAAACAAAACAAAAAAACCATGCATAACTCCTACCATCCAATGACACACAGATTTGTAGAACATTCTATGCACCATATGCAGGAATTTGAATTTGGGGACAATACTAACTTTTACATATTCAAGGTGAAAACTAAATCAACAAGAATGAGTATCTTGAGCCAAGTATGGTGGGTGGCACACATCTTTAGTCCCAGAACTCAAAGGGCAGAAAAAGCAGGCGGCTCTCTGTGAGTTAGAGGCCAGTCTAGGTTACATAGTAAATTTGGGGCCAGCCAGGGCTACACAGTGAGATCTTGTCAAAAAAGAATGTGTATCTTGAAACTGAATATCAACAGAAACAAATGAATTTAACTACATTTAAATACATGATACAATGACTTTGAAGGGAAGGAAGACCAATCCACGTATTTGTTTTAATGCAGTACTTTCAATATATACATACCTGTATTCTAAAAACAAAACAAAACAAAACTGCAAACAAATCCTGAACCTTATTTAGTGAGTTATTTTGGTAGTGGAATCAATGCAGCGATTCTGAAACTATTTTGTGTGCTACAACACTGAGTAAATAAAGACATTGGTGTTATTGGGAGCCAGAGTCGTCGTTGTGGGAAAAGAGAGATGCAAATAAAGAAAAAACCCTAAGGGGCTTAGAATTAGAAGTACCAGTGATGAATTCATGATTAGACACAGTTAACTCAATTAAATTGCCATTTCAACCCCCTTAGCTTTGTTTATTAAAAGGGCCTAGAAGCAATTATACACTCAGTAGCAATGAACATATCTGGTGCCCAGATCTTGGTTTCTAAACATCCATTCTTACCATACAGGAAGTTCCTGGGAGAAATGGCTGATGCTGACTTCCAGAAATAGGCAATGAAAGTACAAGATGAACTAGGACAACTTAGTAAGAAAGCAAGGAGAACACTAGGCGTGGTGGGGCACACCTTTAATCCCAGCACTGGGGGTGGGGGGTGGGCAGAGGGAGTCAGAGGCAGGTGGATCTCTGTGAGTTCTAGGCCAGCCTGGTTTACAGAGGGAGTTCCAGGACAGGCTCCAAAGCTACTCAGAGAAACCCTGTCTCGAAAAACCATTTTTTTAAAAGAAGGAGGAGGAGGAGGTGGTGGAGGAGGAGAAGGAGAAGGAGGAGGAGGAGGAGGAAGAGGAGGAGGAGGAGGAGGAGGAGGAGGAGGAGGAGAAGGAGAAGAAGGAGAAGAAGGAGAAGAAGGAGAAGGAGAAGGAGAAGAAGAAGAAGAAGAAGAAGAAGAAGAAGAAGAAGAAGAAGAAGAAGAAGAAGAAGAAGGTAAATAATAAAAAATGCAGTGAAAGTGATAGGTTATAACCTAGTAAATAAAAGAAGAATCCACTTGTTTATACTGACGACACTATATAAACATATAAATACGTGAGAAGAGGATCGATAGGGAGGCATGGTGCTACATACCTGTGACCCCAGCACTCTGAGGATGCCAGCTGGAGGACTGAGTTGAAGGTCATCCTTGGCTGTGTAGTACATTTGAAGCCAGCATGGGCCACATGAAAGCCGAGGGTGGGGAGCAAGGAGACTATCTTACTTGTAGTAAAATGCCACCTAAAATTGTAAATGAAATCACAAAGTTATAGTTTCTGTTACCCATGTGGTGGTTCAGTTGTAGTACTTCAAAATCAACCATACTCAGGCAGTATTACTGACTGCTCCCCTTCTCAAAAGAAAACACCAGTCTAATCACACAAAAGCATGAGACAAACTCCAATAGAGTTTTCCGACACTGGGCAAGTGTTGGGGTGTGGTGGTGCTTGCCTATAACCTCAGTATTTGGGAGACAGAGGCAGAATTGAAAGCTCACGGTAGCAGTGTCTCAAAGACACAAAAGTTAGTAAAATTAAAAAAAACGTGACTATCATGAATAACAATGGAAGACCTACTCTAGCTTGAAGAACACTGAGGAGTCACGGTTTAAATGCAATGCACGATGTGGGTTGGGCACTAGATCAGATGCTAGGTGAGGTCTGGACTGCTAATAGAACATTAGTGGGCCAATCAGTAAACTTTGAGTACCTGTTCTAGTTTGTTTCCCTGCTGCCGTGACAAACACTAACCAAAAGCAACCCATCGTGGGGGAGGAAAGGAGTTACTTCAGCTTACAGGTCACAGTCCATTACTGAGGGAACTCAGAGCAGGAGCGCAAGACAGGAACAGGAAGCAGAGGCCACGGAGGAGATGTGCTTTTTGGCTTGCTTTTCTATTGTTTGCTCAGCTAACTTTCAAAAACTTAAAAACAAGTTAAATGTTTTCTTATTCCAAGAGGGAAAAACCAGGCACCATCAGATCAAAGCAAACCCAAAACGCAACAGTGAAAATTACTTAGTGTCTAACATCTGGGACTCAACTCAAGGTTTTCTGGGCTACAGAGATCTTGGGCAGTCCCGATTCTTTAGCTCTGACTCCAGCACCCCCACAGCTTGTTTGCTAGGCTCAGACTTGCTCCACTCCATGCCTGCTTCTATCCTGCTATCCTGGGAAAGGGCGTGGGTGGGGGTGGGGTGGGGTCATCCCATGGTCCTTCAGGGACTCTGACACTTTCTCATGGTATCAGGCTCCAGTTTCTCTCCATTACCCCCCATCCCCTAAGTCCCGGAGTTTCCACTGCAGCTTAGGATGCACCTTTACCATGGGCCTCTCCTGGCCTCTTTCATTGAGATTTAGACCCTGTCACACAGTACCAAGCCTCAGCTGCTCTCCATTTCCCCTTCATGCTTCCAAAGCAAGTACCATGTGGGAAAGTCCTTTTTTTGTTGTTGGTTTTTTTGTTTTGTTTTGTTTTGTTTTTTTCAAGACAGGGTTTCTCTGTGTAGTTTTGGTACCTGTCCTGGATCTCCCTCTGTAGACCAGGCTGGCTTCAATTCACAGAGATCTGCCCGGCACCATGTGGGAAAGTCTTAGACATTATTTGACAAGTTCTACTGCAAGCTTGATATGCAGCCTTGTCTCCTGACTGGACCTGAGCTGTGTTACTCTGAGAAATTACTTCCTAGAAGATTTCACCTCAGTGATACTTGCCCCTTATTAATCACAGATGATTTTCTAGCCCCAGCTAACTAGCATCCATTGTCCCTTTAAAGCAAAGGTTTCACTTCCATTTTTATTTTTTATACACTGTCTATGTAGCCCCAGCTGGGACTCACAGAGATCTGCCCGCCCCTGTCTTCTGCTGGGATTATACGCTTGCACCACGGTGCTCAGCTGCTTCCACAGAGTCTTAATTCAAATATATCACATGAACACCCATGATAAAATCTTTGAGGAAGTCCCAAATGTCCCTCTGAAATTTCACAACCCCGGCCTCCATCACTTGCTTTTCCCTTGACATTCTTATCTTCCATGGCTTTTCCAGCCCAAAGCTCTGAAAATCCTTCCACAATCTCCCTCCAAAACAGTGTGGTTGGGTCCATCACAGCAAGATCCCACTCTCTAGAACCAACTTTTGTCCTTGTTTGGTTTCATTTGCTGCGATAAATGCCATGATGGCCAAAAAGCCACTCAGAGGAGGAAAGGGTTTACTCCAGCTTATAGGTCACGGTCCCTCACTGAAGGAAATCAGGGCCGAGTGCAAGGCAGGAACCTGAAGCAGAAACAGACGCAGAGACCACCAAGGAAAGGTGTCTAACTGGCTTGCTCAGCTACCTTTCTCATGCAGCCCAAGCTCATCTGCTCAGAGATATGACTGAGCACAGTGGGCTGCCCCCCACCCCACACATCAATCAGCAACAAAGAAAACACCCCATAGACTTACCCACAGGCCAATCTGATGGAGGCAATTCCTCAACAGAGATCCCCTCTTCCCAGGTATGTTTAGGCTTATGTCGCGTTGACAAAAAACGGGTCAGTACAATAAGGCTATCTCCACAAGATAGAAGGTACATAGCAACTAAAACAGTGATCACTATGAAAACCAGGTTGCTCTCAGACCTCCTGTCTTTCCTCCCTTCTTCTGCCTTTCCCCTTTTCTCCTTCTCTTCTTCATGTACAGTCTCTGTGTGCGCATATTTGGTTACATATGTGTTTATCTGTGCAAGTACATTGTGGGACCCTCCTGCCTCTGCTTCCTGGCCCTGAGATCACAGCTGCACATCGCTGTGCCTTCATGTAGGTTCTGAGGATCTGAACTGGGTCCTCATGTCTGCACAGCAGGCACCTTATCCACTGAGCCGTCTCCTCAACTCTTTTTTTTTTTTTTTTAAAGAAGTGCCTCGTCAGGCCCAGTCTGGCCTTGAACTGAACTTTTTATGTAGAGAGGATGACCTTGAATTACTGTAGATCTTCCTGTCTCCTTCCTCCCAAATATTGGGATTACAGGCATGTGCCACCATGTCAAACAAGCCCTCTTTGAGAAAGGAGGAGGGGGAGAGAGAGCTCTTAGGGCCTTTGATTTGCTTGTCTTTATATAGACACCATTAGCTCTTTTGAAGGCATATTTCATGTTTATGAACCCAGAAGACATTTGGTCCACCACCACTTGAGGGCAGTACGAAATGATGCTGCATCTTTCTGATGGTTTTATTGTTTCATCTGCTGGAACAGAACAATCAGGACAACTAGAAAATGCTAGTGAGGGCTAGGCATGTGGCGAAATTGGTAAAGTTCTTGCCTAGCAAGCATGAAGCCTGGATTACAGGGCAGAATAGTGCATGCAAGTACATGGTCATCCTCAGCCACATACTGAGTTCAAGACCAGTCTGGGCTACAGAGGAAGACCCTATCTTAAAAAAAAAACAAAAACAAAAACAAAAACAAAAACAAAAAAAAAAAACCAAATCAGAAAAGAAAATCCTAATGTTGCCTAGGAATTATACTACATTGACAAGTCCATCTGCTTTCCCTAAACACTTGTACAATTGTTCTCAAGATTTTTCATTTTCCATGTTTTATTCTCATTTTTTTTCATTTTTTCTTCTCAAAGCTTATGGCATTTTTTTCACTCCTCATTTTTTTAAATGTTATATTATGAACCAGTACTCCATTCTTTTTAAATTCATTATACAAAATAATGGGTCTCATTACACACTTCATTCTTTTTTTATTGTTAAATATATTTCATGGTATGAAGACATACAGGTATTTTTAATGGGTGTGGTGGTGCATGCCTATAATTCAAGTAAGTACTTAGGAAGGAAATCAGGAGAATCGGGAGTTCAAGGTCACCCTCAGCTATATTTTATTATTATTATTATTATTATTATTATTATTATTATTATTATTATATTATTATTAGAGGCCAGCCTGGACTACATGAGACCTGTCTCAAACAAAGCAAAAACCCCAGACATCAAAATGTATTTATCTACTCACAAGATAGTGGGCAGTGACAACCATGAATAATACTCTTATGAGCACTCATAAACAAGCTTTTGTGCAGATGAAAGTTTTTGATTCTTTTGGCTGCATATCTAAGAGTAGGGTTGTTTGGGCATATGTTAACTCTCTGGGTAACTTTTCAAGGAACTGAAAAACGGTTCTCTATTGACTGTACCATTTCACATCTTCGCCAGCAACATGTGCAGACTCTAGCTTCTTTTAAAAACTATTTTATTCATGTATTAATGGTGTGTAGGGGTGTGTGTGTGTGTGTGTGTGTGTGTGTGTGTGTGTGCCTGTGGAGGTCAGAAGACAACTTCAAGGAGTTGATTCTCTCCTTCCACAGTGGGCAGGTTTAGGGGATTGAACTCAGTCCTCTGTAGCAAATGCTTTTCACCATCTCACCGACCTGAACCATCTCACCGACCTGAGGGTTCTAGTTTTTTCATGTCTCTGCCAAAACTGGATTATCAAAATAATGTTGACTATTCTTTTTATATGAAGATAACGAGTTGTTGTCCATTTAAAAACTATGTAGCAAGTTTAATGGGCAAACAGCAGTATCTCGTTGCAGCTTTGATTTGTGCTTCCCTGATGACTAAGGGTGTTGCTTTAATGCTTGATTTTATTTTTTATTTTTTTTGCCAATTGTATATCCATTTAAATCTTCAAATCATTTTCTTTTAGTTTAGTTCTGTTTTGCTTATTTTCTTTGTTTGTTTTTTGAGACAGGATTTCACTGTATAACAGCCCTGGCTATCCTGGCACACATTCTGTAGCCCAGGCTGGCCTCGAACTCACAGAGATCTGCCTGCCTCTGCCTCCTGAGTACTGGGATTGAAGGTGTGTGCCACCACCACTTAGCCTGTTTTGTTTTTTAAAGAGGTAGGGTCTCCCTAGGTTCCTCAGTCTGACCCAAATCCTTGGGCTGGATGGGTGTATGCACTCATCATACCTGTTTCATTTAACAGCCATTTTCGCATGAAATCTTACTGTTTTACTCAGACTGGTCTCAAACTCCTGGGCTCAAATGATGACCTCACCTCAGCTTCCTAATGCTGAGACTACCAATATGTGCCGCCACATGCAGCTACTAGAATTTTCTTTTTTTTTTTTTTGAGACAGGATCTCATGTATCCCATGCTGGCCTCCAACCGAGGATGACCTTAAACTTTGGACTCTCCTGCCTCTACCTTCTGAGTGTTGGAATTACCACACCCTGTTTAATCTAGTGCTGGCGATTGAATTCAGAGCTTTGTGCATGATAGGCAAGCACTCTAATCAACTGAACTACACCCTTGCCCTATTAGTTAAAAATATTACATTTTAAAATGTGTGTGTGTGCACGCGCACGCTAGTGTGCACACAGTCAGGGGACAAACTATAGATGTAGGTTCTCTCTTTCCAACATGTGGAGGGGGGGGTCCATGGATTCACCTCAGGTTGTCAGACTTGGCAACAGGCACCTTTACCAGATAAGCCATTTTACTGGGCCCAAAGCCACGAACTTTTGTATTTTAATTTTGTGTCCTGCTACTTTGCTGAAAGTGTCAAATCTAATTGCAAAAATGACGCTGTAGGGTCTTTTAGGTGGAGGACTGTGCAGTCTGTAAACAGGGTTACTTTGACTTCCGCCGCCCTCCTTGCTTGTGTCCCATCTCTTTCTCTCTTCTGCAGTACTGCTTTGACTAACGCATGAGGCACTGTATGGAATAAGAGTGAAGAGGATAAGCACCCTTGTCTCATTTTGGTTTTAGGGGACATGCTTTCAGCTTTTCCCCATTTTGTATAATCTTGGCTATATATGTCAGACAGAGCTATATATGTTGAACTTTTATTCCTATTTTCTTCAAGGCTTTTATTATAAGGAGATATTAACATTGGTCAAATGTCCTTTTTGCATCTATTCTGCCTATGTGACTTCTATTCCTAACGCCTGTTTATGTGCTGTATTACATTTACCTACTTATTTATTTATTTAGTTTCTTTGAGGCAGATCCTTGTGTAGCTCATGCTTGCCTCTTATTAATTGTGTAGCCAAAGATGACCTTGAACTCCTGGCCCTCCTGCTTCCACCTCCCAAGTGCCAGGATCACAGATGTGTCACACTCTGTCTGGCTTTATTTGGAGTTTTTGAGACAGGGTCTCATGTGGTTTCACCCAGCCTGAAACTCTCTATATCACTGAGGATGGCCTTGAATTCCATTCCTCATCTTCCTGTCTCTACCCCCCAGGGGTTGAGATTATACGTGTGCTACCATGTCCAGTTGAACTGGTTTATTCTAGTAGTGTGTGTGTGTGTGTGTGTGTGTGTGTGTATGTATGTATGTATGTTTTGTGTTCATTGTGTGTGGATGTGTGTGTGTGTGCATGTGGACCAGAGGTTGATTTCAGGTGTCTTCCTCAGTTGTGTTCTACTTATTTTTTTAAGCTAACTTTATGGTATGTGTGTCCATCCTAATGTAGAAAGTGCAAGCTGCAAGCTCGGGGAGAGACCTTGTCTCAAAGGAATAGGTGGAGCAGGGTAGAGGAGGACACCCTCCTAGCTTCTGAGCACCAGCACATCCATGTATGCATACACTCACAGGGAGACAGACAGATAAGTCTTTAAAAAGGAACTAGATTTGAAAATGCCAGCAACATAAAGCAGTAGGGATCCCTTTTGCTCCCAATGGTGATTTTTGCTTATCTGGTTTAATTTTAATAAACCAGAATCTCTAGAGACCCAATTCTCTAAAGCCTGTCCCAGCTTCTTCCTGATTCTGTTTGGGTTATTTTCTAGTCCCTCTTTTATCCTCCGCAGGTTCTTCTCTCTTTCACACATACTGTGTTTCATTTTACCCAACATCTCAGCACGGCCAGAATCATTTGCTCTTTTGTACTTTGGAGACATGTACTTTACCTCCAAAGACCTGGCCCCCACATAAACCATGGCTTACAAGGTTGATGAGAAGCCTCTGTTTATTATCTTAAAAATGTTTATTTTTTTGTGAATGGGTCTTTTGCCTGCATGTATGTCTGTGCATCATGTGCATTCAGTGTCTTTGGAGGCCAGAAGATAACATCAGATACCTCTGAGACTGGAGTCCATTCTGGGGATTGTCAGGACCTAACCTGGGTCTTCTGGAACAGCAGCCAGTATTCTTAACTGTTGAGCCATTGATCCAGCCCTAGGGTTTGTTTTCTGCTGGTTCGTTTAAGGATGTATTTATTTCGTGTGTATGAATGTTTTGTCTGCACATGTAAGTGTACTATATACATGGTGGAGGCCAGAAGACGGTGTCAGATCCTTTGGAAATGGAGTTACAGATGATTATGAGCTAACTGATGCAGGTGCTTGGAATCAAACTTGGGCCCTGTGGAAAAGCAGCAAATGTTCTTAAGATTTGGGCCATTTCTCAAGTTCCCTCCATCTCCCTGTAGGTCTTTTTTTTTTTTTTTTTTTTTTTGGTTTTTCGAGACAGGGTTTCTCTGTGTAGCTTTGCGCCTTTCCTGGAGCTCACTTGGTAGCCCAGGCTGGCCTCGAACTCACAGCGATCCGCCTGCCTCTACCTCCCGAGTGCTGGGATTAAAGGCGTGCGCCACCAACGCCCGGCTCCCTGTAGGTCTTAAATAGGGAAATTATAAGATCAGAATTATATTTTCAGAAGATCATGGTGTGGCGAAGAGAGTGAGCACAGGAGGGGGCATTAGTCAAGATGCTGGTCTAGGAGGAAGAAGGCAGCCAGGGAGAGGGAGAAGCTAGCACATATGGATGGACTGTGAAAATAAAGTTAGAACTTCGGGTACATAGTGGAGATTTAGTCACCAGAACTCGCTGATAGACTGGGCTTAGGCTGTGAGAAAAAGCATAGAATTCCAGGGAGAAAAGAACCAGGAGCCTGAACAAAGCACCCTCTATCTCTGTTCTAATGTGAGATATTCAATGTACAGTCATGGTTTTAAGCTAAGACACAACAGTGATCATGGCTTTAAAAGATCTTTGACTGAAAGAGTTGTCTATTTTCATTATGTGTATTTAAGAAAGATGTTTTCATTTTTTTCCCAGCTACATGAACCAACATTATCATCATTTGCAAAGCACCTGACACTGAGCTCAGCTCTTTCACAGAAGTCACTGAGGTTTCCCTGAACCCTGAGAAGAATATCCTCATTTGTGATTTGACCAAGGTTATAGACAATAAGGGACTGAGCTGAGACTTGAATCAGACTTGATTCTGAAACTATTCTCACTGCACTGACTCAAAAGTGAACAGAATCAGAAACACCCCAAACTCTCAGAACTTGTCTCTCTTCCTTCCTTTCCTCCCTCCCTCCCTTCCTCCCTCCCTCCCTCCCTCCCTCCATCTCCCTCTCTCCCTCCATCTCCCTCCCTACCTCTATCTCCCTCCCTCCTTCCCCCTCCTTCTCTCTATTTCCCTCCCTCTCTCCCCCTCCCTCCTTCCCCTTCCCTCCCTCCCCCTCCGTCTCTCTCTCCTTTTTTTTTCTTTTTAAGACAGAGTCAGATGTATCATAGGCTGACTTGGAACTCTATGTCACTGAGGATGCGTGCTTGAACTTCTGATGCTCTTGAGCCCACCTCCCAGTTGCTGGGATTATAGGTCTATCCCACTATGCCCAGTTTCATATAGTTCTTATGATGATCCAACCTGGGGCTTCATGCATGCTAGGCAAGCACTCTACCAACTGAGCTACATCCCCGGCCCTCTTCAAACTTTTGCCCTCAACACTTGAAGCTTTTGTTGATTCTCATGTGTCCTACTTTAGAGCCCAAAGCTGGCAAGCTAGACAGCTTTGTTCTGTTTGTAGCCTGTCCTCTGACTTGCCTTGTGATTGAAGACAAGCTTCTTCATTTGATGGTGTCTCAGCATTCACACATGTTGAGCAGGGCTAGTAATTACTTATGGAGAAAAAGCTTTGAAATCTGTAGATGAAAGGACCTGCAGCCACGAGTACAAATATTTTCTTTCCCAGGGTATTCTTTTTGATTTCTTGTGGTTTCTAGGACCTTACATAAGAGAGGGAAATGAAAGGAAGGGAATAGGGCAAGCATAAAACTGCAGCTGATTTCTCACTAAGAGCCAATGTCACTTTGGGAACAACAACCGAATAATTTCTCTTACTCAAGAGTCTTCAAATAAATATTACTAATAGATGAAAAAATTATGAAAAAAATCATTAAGTAGGCTTTTGAAAATCTTAAAAATGATTTTGTGTTTTAGTCCAGGTTACTCTCAAACCTTGACTATTCTCCAGTAGGCAAGAAAGCTAACACTAACGAATACAGGGTCTGCTGCATGTTAGGCACCAGACTTTTAAATGTAACCTTAGTCATCATAATATTATAATCAAGTAGGTATATGACCTTCAGTTTGCAGAGGAGGCAACCATGGCTTGGTATCACTCATTGCCTTGTCCAAAGTTCTAAAAGTAAGAAGTTATAGATTAAAGAACGGACCTGGTTGGGTTTTCCCAGCTCTAAATCCAGCTGTTCCCAGGACATCCCATTGTACTGAAGGATTGGTGATAACAATTTTGAATTGTCTTATGACACCCTGGGTGTCTATGGCATTTAAAAGTCTGTTGCTGTTTGTCCTTTTCATGGCTCAGACCCTGGTACAAGGACAGTTATTTGAGTAGCACAATTGCTATTATTGTATAGTCTCACACATTCTTTTTGCCCTGGATAATTCTGAACAATGCTGAGCTATATTTATGAAGCCAGTGGCTTGGAAGCATGAGCTCTGCATTACCATTACAATCGCAGTACAACTTTGTTTTAAAGCATAGCACCATTTATGTGGAAGGCCTCTCACAAAGATTCATGCACATAAACCGGTTCTTTATATATTCAGAGTTCCTCATAGCCTCCCTCATAGCTTCAATTATTCTGCATTTCTCAGCTTTATGGATGCTGACATCACAAATGTGTAGTGTTCATGAATGGTTGATATGACAACTGCTTTCAAAATTGGGAAGCAAAGAAACAGAAGTAGTAAAGCTTTCCTTTAAGGATAGGTTCAGGAATGGGAAAGTTAGAATAGCATATGGAGATGACCAATGGCAAAGCTGTCTGATTTAAGAGCTCCTCTTCAGGCTCATCCCAAGTTTTTCACAAATCCATGTTTCACGTTCACCTTTCTATGCTCAGAATTCCAGTTTATGCAGTCTTCGTGGAGGCTATTTCTCCAGGATGCTAACAATGTACGTTATTAAAGAAATCAGGTTCGAATCAGAAGACCTGTGAATTATGAACTTGAACAAATTTCTCTTCTGTACAGTAAGGTTAAAAACAATCCTTAGGTTGTTGGAAAAACAAGTTTGGTTCTTAGTACCTAGATTATAGTCATCAGATATGACTTCAGTTCTTAGGGAACATTTTAATGACAGGGATACATGTGTCAGGTGTTCAAGACAGCCCCTCTGCCTTCTTGTAACTAATAGAGCTACAAACCCATTTAGTAATTAGATGGTTGACTGAAAAGTAGGGAGCTAAGTGGTGATCTTACATAATGCATTGCATAAATATCAGTTACTGAAGATACATTGAGTCCAGGCCAGTCTCTTTCATAGGCCATTTACGCATGGTATCTAATTTTTATACCATCTGTATAAAGTGTTTATTATTATATCAGAAGTACATGCCAGGAATTTGAAGCTTAGAGCCTGAGAGACATTAAGCTGCCCTAAAAAATAAGTCTTTTTGTCTGCCCTATGTAGCTCATTCCTGTTACAATGAATTAGATCATAATATATCTTCCATTAGCTATATTTTGTCTTCCTAAAATAGATTTGGGATGTGACCCAGTGCTTTGATGAGATCTGGGACACACATTTGCAAATTATCATTGGTATGTCATTAAAAAAAAAATCCATTCTCAGAAGTTGGGCCTTGGGAGTTTGGCCCATCAGTGCTATCCCTACAGACTTGCTCCCATCTCCTACTACACACTAGTAATTGAAACCAGAGCTCATGAGTGGGGGAGCCACTATAAATTGTTGGTACTCCCGAAGGGACTTGGAGCAATTCCTATCTAATGAATTTAAGGCAGTCTTCTTTTCCTAGGTGCTCCTTCCTTCTCCTTTCTTCTTTTCATTCTTCCTCCCATCCTTCCCTCCTTCCTCTTTTCATATTTTTTCTTTTGGATTGAATCATAGACCTTGTGCATACTACTTAGCTATAGCCTCAGAGCATTTTTTTTTTTACATGAAGACCCAAACTGCGTCTGTGCCATTACACATGTACTTGTAGAGGACAAGGCTGATGCAGGGTACCTAACCTTGTTTCTGAGAGGAGGTTCCTCACTGAGTTGGAGTGCAGCCATTTCTCTAGACTGGCAGGCCATCAAGCCTTGGGGATCCTTCTGTATTTGCTTCTCCAGTGATAGGATTATAGGGGCATGCCTGCCACTTCACTTGGCTTTTCTGTTTCCTTTTTTTTTACCACTTTTTTTTGCGTGGGTGGTGAGGATTGAATTCAGGTCTTCACACTTGTACTTTACCAACTGAGCCATCTCCCCAGCTTCTCAATGTTCTTATCTGTCAAATGGGGATACATTGAAGATACAGCTAGGTATACGTGGGAGCCTACAGAGGCTTCCTAGTGAGATCTGAGCTTGCTTCACCCAGCAGGGCGGCAAAAGGAGATGGATTGATCACGTGCGTGGTTACCAGGTGTTTGGAAGGGTCTGTGCTTGGCTGTGCTGGGGGGAGGTCTTTTGCTCCACCCCTTGGCATTTCTCTAAATAGCCCTTTAGAAGAGACAGAAGGGGCTGGTGGGTTTTGATCCAGGCCCTCCTGAGGCTATCCTGTGTTTCTATCTGTCTCTCTCCCCTCTATATTTCTATCTAAATA
This sequence comes from Peromyscus attwateri, assembly GCA_902168425.1. NCBI lineage: Eukaryota > Metazoa > Chordata > Mammalia > Rodentia > Cricetidae > Peromyscus > Peromyscus attwateri. Next base: position 46,074 of record CABHPP010147497.1, read on the forward strand.
TTTCTCACTTCTCCCTACTCAAGAATACCTTGGGGAAAAAGTGGGAGTGGGTCTCCCACAGGTATATCTGAGATTATATGTTTAGTTCAACAAACTTTTATAAGGTACTGTTAGATATTAGGAGTTAGTTGTGCTAGCTTTTGCAAATAAAGACAAATTGTTAAAGCAATATATAAACCTATATAAATATGAGTTTTCATTTTTTTTACTTAAAGCAAATGCATAATAATAGTCTCTTTTATTTCCTTAACATGCTATGATGTGTACGTGTAGGTTAGAGGACAACTTTTAAGAGTCCTTTCCTTCCAGCTATTTTCAAACACAAAATGCTCTATGACTTTCAGATTTCTGAACTTAATTTGTGCATTGGCAACTTTAAGCATTTTTCTAAGCATTTTTCATACATCACTTCACAGTCTCCCTAAAATCTATAACTAGTGATTCCTTGATTACATTTCAATGATTTTGATGTCTAAGTTTTGTTTATTTCGATATATCAACTGTTTTGGCTATTAACCACATAACCTTGGGCAAATTACTTGACCTCTGTGACACTGAGTACCTTATTTATGAAATGAACGTGGTAATTGCTTCCTTTTAGAGTTTTTCTTTTCTTTCTTTCTTTTTTTTTTTTGTGAAGTTCAAACTTAATAATGTGAAGTAGAAGATGCCAAAAGAAACATCAGTTGGGTTATAATTGACATTTCAAAGCGGGATAGTTTCTCCTCTTCTCCCTTGAGCTAAAAGGAATAATAGCAAAAAGAGGTCAAAGGAGACACTCCTGACTAAGTGGTTGCTCATCAGACCTGTATAACTTGCTCTCTGAGGCTGGACCAAGTCAGAGGAGTCTGGGTAGAGTCAGGAGTTCTTGAGGCCTCTTTGGTTTTTGCCTGTGATAGAAGAAAAAGTCTAAAAACGGAAGTGGAGCTAACTATACCTTGGGTCTCTGCAGCTGTCTCAGTATATTGAGGAATTCTATTATAATGATAACAGCTGTGGGAGTGATAGACTTTTTGGTTTTCACAGTTGGTATTTGTCCTGGAAACAACCATGACTGAGAAAGGAAGAACAATCTAGGCAAAGACATATTGAGGCTGGGTACTTCAAGTCTGAGGGAGATGCAGTATGGAGTCAGTCTTTAAGGATTTTACAGGCCAGTGAGATGCAGACAGGCCCTCAGCTAACTCCTAAAACAAGGTAGAGAAGTGGCCTGAGAGGCAGCTTCGTAGATAAGAGCAGTGGGTGCCAAGACCGCCAGTCTGAGTTCCATCCCCGAGACCCCCATGGTGGAAGGAGAGAATCTACCTCCTCTCCCATCCCCAGACTTACACACACACACACACACACACACACACACACACACACACAACTCAATTAAAAAGGCAGAGTATAAAGTCACATCAGAGTAACTAAAGGTGGTATGCAGACTTCCAGAAGGCTTCCTGAAGTGGGCTGCATACAAACCGAGTGTGCTGGCTAGTTGGACATTAATTTGACACAAATAGAGTTATCTGAAATGAGGGAACCTCACTTGAGAAAATGCCTCCGTAAGATCTCACTATAGGGCATTTTATTATTTAGTGATTGATAAGAGAGGGCCCATCTCTGTACTAGTGGTCCTGGGTACTGTAAGAAAGCAGGCTGAGCAAGCCATGGGTAGCAAGCCGGTAAGCAGCACCCCTCTATGGCCTCTGCATCAGCTCCTGCCTCCAGGTTGCTGCCCTGCTTGAGTTCCTGTCCTGACTTCCTTCAACAATGAATAGCAATGTGGAAGTATAACCAAATAAACCCCCCTTTTTTCCCCTCCAACTTGCTGTTTGGTCCTGGTGTTTCATCACAGAAAAAGAAACCCTAACTAAGACACTGAGCCTTTGCCGAAAATTTCAAGTAAGTGATTGGTTATTCCGTTAAAGGTGGTAACATGAGAAAATGAAAGCTGTATTGTGTTCAATATAGGCAGGATGAAGGCCTTTATTAAACATATACTATAATGTTATGATGTTAAAATACATATAAATATATCAAAAAAATTCTTGTCATTGAGGAGCTCTTGGTGTGTGTGTGGGGGGGGTAGACTTACACAAACAAGTCATTAGGGGAATGCTGACTTCCTTCTGTAGAGACATTAACAAAAAGAGTGTGTACACTGGTTTGGAGAGGAGATACTTTGCCAAGAAGTGAATTTGGGATGGGACCTAGGGCTCTGTGCACACACTGTACCACTGAACTGCACTGTGGTCCTACACATGCTCTTGTACTGAACAATCCAGGAGGGGCAGGCAGCAGGCAGGGGAAGTAGTTTCTCCTGCTCCCTGGATTTTGTCTTTAGGGGGAAAGGATTTACATGCCTTCATTTTCAATTCGACAGCAAGTGGAAAGGCTTTTGGAGTTAAACTGTAATCTGGCTTTCTAGTCAGCTGTTTGACTTTGGGTAAGAGACTGTGTGTGTGTGTGTGTGTGTGTGTGTGTGTGTGTGTGTGTGTTGTATTCCTTTTCTATTAATTTCAGACAGGGTTTCATATGTATCACCTATGTATATCCTTGGCTGTTCTGGACCTACGTAGACCAGGCCGTAGGGAAGCTCACAGAGATTAAAGGTTTGTGTGCCACCATGCCCAGCTGGGTTTCATCTTCCTCATTTGTATAACTTCTTTCTGTTTTAAATTCCTTAGTCATGCAATTTTTTTTTTTTTAAAGAGGGGCGGTGATGGCACAGGCCTTTAACCCCACATTTTGGAGGCAGAGGCAGGTGGATCTCTGTGAGTTCGAGGCCAGCCTGGTCTATATAGTGAGCTCCAGGACAGCTAAGGCTACATACAGAGACATCCTGTCTCAAAAGCAAGCAAACAAACAACAAAAATAAAGCATGGAGCGCAGAGCCCATAAATCAGTATCATTTAGTAGTATTATTTCTAAACCATTGCTGTCATTACTTAGCACCATTACTCTTTTAGTTCCCACAACCCACCGGGGCATGGGTATACTTTCCCGCACTTTTCAGAAAGGTGGGTGTTCTGCCTACACTCCTTAGGTCTCTGAGGCGCCGCCTCCGCCTCCAGTCCGCCCCGGTGCTCCATCCGCACCGGGTTTTCCAGGGCGGCCGGGGTCAGGGCCTGGTTCCGCGCCTCCGACTCCCGCGCCGGGCTTTGCGCGCCGCCGCGGCCTGTGGGGCCGGTGGGGCGGGGCGGGGCGGCGTGAGGAGGGAAGTTGTCGAAGTTCGGGGGAGACGCCCGGCCGCCGGCCTCGCCTACGGCCTGTCCCTCCGCCTCCTTCCCGCCCCGGGGCCCCGTCCGCCCGTCCTTCCTTCCCCTCCCGTGCATGATGGAAACACCATGGCTGCGGCAGTCCAGCTCTCCCTGACACAGGTAACGCCGCCCGCCGCCGGTCTGCCCGGCTCGACCCGCCGGGGTTCCCCGGCCCTCCCCC
>CABHPP010147498.1:0-47759 GCA_902168425.1 Peromyscus attwateri
AAAATGTCTTACCAGGCAACAAACAGCCATTACACTCTCCTAAAATCCATACAGCAAACAGAACACAAGAAACAAAACACTCACCCAACAAAGACCAAACCAGAAACCAGTACCTAGACTTATAATAATCACAATCCCAGATGCCTAGAGTCTAGAGTAAAAACACAATAAAAACCAGCATAAAATATACCCACTAGAGCTCAGCAACCCTACCATAGACGGCGCTGAGTATTCCAACATGGCTGAAGCACAAGAAAAAAGACATTAAGACAGCCTGTATGAAGTTGATACAGGCCTTTAAAGAGGAAATGAGTAAATCCCTTAAAGAAATCCATGAAGGAAATTAATTAAAACCATAGAAATAAATAAAGAAAACACAAACTGCAGGAATTCTATGAATGAAAAATTTAGGAAATCCAAAAAAACTACAGAGACAAGCTTCACCAAGACAGAATCACAGGTATTGGAGATATGGTAGAAGAAATGGATATATGCATCAAAGAAAATCTTAAATGTAAAATATTCCTGACATAGAACATATCCAGGAAAAGAGCAAATCTAAGAATAATAAAAATAAATGAAGGAGAAGAATCCCAGGTCAAAGGCCCAGAAAATATTTTCAACATAATCATAGGAGAATATTTTCCTAACCTAAAGAAGGAGATGCCTATCAAGGTACAAGAAGCATATAGAACACCAAATAGATTGGACCAGAAAAGAAAGTCTACTCAAAACATAATAATTAAACTGCTAAACATACAAATCAAATAAAGAATATTAAAACCTGCAAGGAAAAAGACCAAGTAACATATAAAAGTAGACCTATTAGAATTATACCTGACTTCTCAATGGAGACTCTAAAAGCAGAAGGGCCTGGACATACGTGCTACAGATGCTAAGAAACCACAGATGCCAGCCCAGATGACTATACCTAGAAAAACTTTCAATCACCATAGGAAGAGAAAATAAGATATTCCACATTAAAGCCAAATTTAAACAATATCTATCTACAAATCCTGCTCTACAGAAGGAACTAGAAGGAAAATCCAACCAATGGAAATTAACTATAATCTTGAAAACATATAGGCTAAATAAACTCTGACCAACAAATTCAAAAGAAGGGAATCACACACACACACACACACACACACACACACACACACACACACACACACACCAGCACCACCAGCAGCAACAACAACTAAAACAACAAAAGAACAAGGATCATCAATGGACATTGATGTCTCTCAATATCATTGGTCTCAATTCCCCCAATAAAAAGACACAGACTAGTGGAGTAAATGGGTGGAAAAAGCTATTCCAAGCAAATGAACCTACAAAGCAAGCTGGTGTGGCCATTTTAATATCTAATATAATAGATTTCAAACCAAAACTAATCAGAAGAGATAGGGAAGCACACTACATACTCATCAAAGAAAAATCCACCCAAGAGGATATTTCAATTCTTAACATTTATGCCCCAAACATGAGGGCATCCATGTTTGTAAAAAAAAACAAAAACAAAAAACACTACTGTCACTTATTGATAGGGATTTAAGTCTCCATCACACACTAATAATAGTAGGAGACTTCAATACCCAAGTCTTACCAACAGACATGTCATCTAGTAAAAAACTAAACAGAGAAATACTAGAGCTAATAGACATTATAAGCCAAATCTACAGAATATTTCACTCAAACACAAAAGATTATACCTTTTTCATCTCACCTCATGGGACTTTATCCAAAACTGAACACATACTCAGACACAAAACAAGTCTCAACAGATAAAGGAAAACTGAAATAACACCCTTCCTCCTATCAGACCACTAGAGATTAAAGCTGGATATCAACAACAACAGAAGCAGAAAGCTTATAAACTTATGAAAACTGAACAACTCTCTTTTGAATTAAAATAAATCAAAAAAGAAATTAAAGACTATCTAGAACTGAATGAAAATGAATATACTATGTATCTAAACTTATGGGATGCAATGAATGAGGTTAAAGAGGCAAACTGATAGCACTAAGTGCCTACATTAAATAACTACAGAGACCTTATACTAGTGACTTAACAACACACATGAAAATCTAGATAAAAAGAAGAAATCACACACAAAGGAGGAGACAGTAAGAAATAATCAAACTGAGGGTAAAATCAATAAATTAAAGACAAAGAGAACAATACAAAGAATCAGTGAAATGAAGGGTGGTTCTTTGAGTAGACAAATAAGATTGACAAGGCTTTATCTAAATTAACTAATGACACAGAGAGAATACCCAAATTAATGAAATCATAAATGAGAAAGGGGACATAAAAACAGACACTGATGAAATCCAGAGAAACCTAAGAACATGCTTTAAAAATCTGTACTCCAGCCGGGTGGTGGTGGCACACGCCTTTAATCCCAGCACTTGGGAGGCAGAGGCAGGCGGATCTCTGTGAGTTCGAGGCCAGCCTGGGCTACCAAGTGAGTTCCAGGAAAGGCACAAAGCTACACAGAGAAGCCCTGTCTCGAAAAAAAAAAAATCTGTACTCCATCAAATTGGAAAATCGAAAAGAAATGGATAATGTCCTGCATATGTACCACTTACCATAGTTAAACCAAGGTTAGATTAAACAATTTAAGTAGACTTGTAACACCTACTGAAATAGAAGCAATCATTAAAAGACCCCAACCAAGAAAAAGCCCAGGCCCAGATAGCAGAATTCTACCACACTTTCAAGGAAAAGTTAATGACAATACTCCTCAAATTCTTTCACAAAATAAAAACAGAAGGAATATATTCCAATTCATTTTATGAGGCCAGAGTTACCCTGAGATGCAAACCACATAAAGACCAAAGGAAAGGAAGATAATTATAAACCAATTTCCTATATGAACATAGATGCAAAGATTCTCAATAATGTACTTACAAACCAAATCCAAGGACTCATCAAAAAGATCATTCACCATGATTCAGTAGGCTTCATCATAGATACAGGGATGGTTCAATATGCAAAAATAAATAAAGATAATCTATTATATAACAAACCGAAAGGTAAAATCCACATGATCATCACATTAGATGCAGTAAATACCTTTGACTAAATTCCACAGCTCTTCATGATAAAAGTCCTGTAGAGATTAGGAATACAAGGAAAATAACTAATCATATTAAAGAAGTTTATGGCAAGCCAATAGCAAAAATCAATTTAAATGGAGAGAACCTCTAATCATTTTCACTAAAATCAAGAGCAAGATAAGTTTGTCTACTCTCTCCATACCTATTCAAGATAGTACTTGAAATCTTAGCTAGAGCAATAAAGCATTTGAAAGAGATCAATGGAATACAAATAAGAAAGGAAGAGTTCAATATATCTTTATGTTCAAATGATATGATAGTATACATAAGTGACCTGAAAAAATCCCTTAAGGAATGCCTACAGCTAAAAAATAATTTCAGCAAAGTAGCTTCATACAAAATTAACTCACAAAAATCAATACCCTTCCAAAATATAAAGGACAAACAGACTAAGAAAGAATCAGTGAAACAACACCTTTCATAATAGCCTCAAGTAATATAGCATGTCTTGGGGTAACTCTGTCCAAGCAATTGAAAGAACAGTATGATTAAAAACTTCAAGTCTTTGAAGAAATTGAAGAAGATATCAGAAAATGTAAAGATCTCCTATGCTCGCTCATGGATTGGTAAGATTAAAATTGTAAAAATGGCTACCCTACCAAAAGCAATCTACAGAATTAGTGCAATCTCCATCAAAATTCCAATGCAGGTTTGGAAAAGACAATTCTCAGCTTCATATGAAAAAAAGAAAAAAAAAACAAGATACTTAAAGCAATCCTGAACAATAGAAGAACTGCTGGAAATCTCACCATTGTCAAGTTGTAATGCAAAGTTATAGTGATAAAAATAGAAAGCATGTTACAGGCATAAAAACAGACACTGATCAATGGAATCAAGGTGAAGACACAGACATAAATCCACACACCTACAGACATCTCATTTTTGATAAAGAAGCCAGTAATGGAAAGAAGAAATCATCTTCAACAAATGACACTGGTCAAACTGGATGTCTGCATGTAGAAAATGCAAATAGATCCTTATTTATTTCCCTGCACAAAACTCAAGTCCAAGTGGATTAAAGAGCTCAACATAAAACCAGATACACTGAACCTGACAGAATAGAAAGTGGGGAATACCCTTGAACTCATTGGCACAGGAGGAGACTTTCTGAACTATGTTAGCATAGGCTCTAAGAGCCATTCATGGAACTGAAGTTTCTGCATGGTAAAGGATATGGGCATTTGAACAAAGAGCAGCCTACACAATGGGAAAAGATTTTTAACAACTCCACATTTGATAGAGTACTAATATCCAAAATATATAAAGAACTGAAGAAACTAAATTTCAAAAAAAAAATCAAATACCCAATTTGAAATGGGGTAGAGATCTAAACAGGGAATTTTCAATAGAAACTAGATATCAAAACAAACAAACAAACAAACATTCCCATTTTAAAATGGGGTAGAGATCTAAACTGATAATTTTCAATTAAAGAAATGTTCAAAATTCTTAACCATCATGTAATACAAATCAAAACTGCTTTGATATTTCATATTACACCTGTCAGAATGGCTAAGATCAATAACAAAAGTGAGAGCTTGTGCTGGAGAGGATGTGGAGCAAAGGAACCACTCCTCAATTGTTGGTGGGAGTGCAAACTTGCACAGCCACTACAGAAGTCAGTGTGGCAGTTCCTCATGAAGGAGTGAATCAATTTCCCTCAAAATTCCAGCTATACCACTCTTGTGTATATATACCCAAATGGTGTTCCCACCTACCATAAGGACACTTGCTCAACATGTTCATTGCCACTATATTGAAAGTAGCCCCAAACTGGAAACAACCTAGATATCCCTCAACAGAATAGTGGATAAAGAAAATGTTGTACATTCACACAATTCCTCTGCTGTTTTTTTTTTAAATGGCATCATGAAATTTGCAGGCAAATGAATTGAACTAGAATATAAGACGACTGAGTAGAAAACCTATATCCAGAAAGATAAATATTGTAGATATTGATTTATATGTAGATATCAGCTATTGGATAAACAATAATCAAGCTGCCTTCCATATTCCCAGAGAGCTTAGGTATAGAGGAAGAGATTAGCAGGGTTACATGGATCTCCCTGGGAGGGGAAATTAGAATATATTTTATGGGTGGATGGGAGATGGGTGGCAATACAAACAGGATGATCAGGTGGGGAGGGGGATCAAGTTGACAGAGACAATTTGGGAGAAAGACAGCCAGAAGTGAAGGGCATTTGAGGAGTGGTATGAAAACCTAGTGCAGTGGAAACTTTCTTAAATATATGTCAGTGATCCTAAAGAAGGCTCCAATCAATGAGGGTGACAGAGTCCCAAGTGGCCATCCCTTGTTACCAATTGCAGCTTCCAATACCAGGACTTGGTTACACCCAACTAAACTGTTTGCCAAAGGGGTCCCATGGACATCCACACCCCTCAAAAAGGAGATGGCCATTAAATTTTCCTAATTATCCAATTCTATGATACAATGTGCTTTATGTCATTATGTTTGTCTGTGGCAGGGTATCAACATGTACTCCAAGCTGAGCTCAAACTTGCAATTTTTCTGTCCTAGCCACTTGTGTATTAGGATAATATGAATTCATTGACCTGCCTTGCTATGTGATTTGGAGCATTTTGGTCAAATTAACAAATGTAGTAAGTGAACTGGTTGCTCTTAGTATTACTGAATACAATAGGAAAAGATAAGCACAGTGATTCAAATGCTCCACTCAGATACTGGGTCAACATTTCCTTCAGCATGACCTGAAGGAAACACATATGATGTCTCATAGTTTTAGTGCTAATTGCTGTATGTCCGAACCATAATCTAATCCTGAAACTGTATGAAACACATGTAAGTGTACACACAGCATCACACTATGCTCCCCTTTAAATTGAGAAGAATGATTAGTCAGAAATGACATCCTGAAGATTGAAATGGAAATATATTGGAGGACTTATGTGAAGCTAAAAACACTGAGCCCTTAATTCTAATAAATCTTCTTAATTAAAGGCAGTATTTTTTTTCACCTGTAAGAGGTCTATCTAACCCAGGAAGAACTTCCATTTTCATCTGAAGAGATTAACCTTAAATTTCCCTCATGCAGTTCCCTGCAACACTATGCTGTGACCTTTCAAAATCTATCCACACATTCCTATTTTCCTATTTTCATATAGACAGACATAACTACATCAAGGTCCCACCATTCCCTTTAAAGTGTGTTACAAAGTTATAACCCATGAGAATGTATGCTACACTCTAAACACACTCACTGAGATTTCTTATTTATACAGATGGATTTCTGAGGAAAATATGCAAGAATTGAAACATGAAGTTGGATGAAGCTGAGTTCATTGATATAACCTTGTCAAACAGAATATTTTGCACTTGATATTGCAATTTGAGAAATTAGAAAGGTCTTTAAACTGTTTGTTTGTTCATTTATGTGGCAAAAGATGAACCAAAACATTGTCCACAATGAGATAGTTACACGTGCCAAATCTGACATGGTTCAAGGTGGAAGAATGAATTTAATGTCTCAGAATGATAAGAATGTTCTTAGAGTACATTTTCAGCTAAGACTAAGCAACCTAGCAGGATCAAGCATGGACATACAGGAAAAGCTATGTAAGCACCCAGTGAAAAGTGACCATATAAAAGCAAAGATTGATAGAGCTAACTATCATCAAGAACCTGATCTGCCACAATCTTGCCATAAACTTTCTAACATTCAAAATTATGATAAATATCTGTTGTTTAGTTCATGTACTCCATGGTATGTTATTACAGGAATCCATCTGACTGAGATAGACAGGTGTGTTTGAAGCTGAATTCAGAGATGTTTTTGGATTAAGCGTTATTAATAGTGGTCTCAGACATGAAATAGTTAGAAATCTGACTACTTTCTAGATCTGTGTAAGCAGAAATTGTCAAAATTAGATGAGCAAGATTTTAACCTGAATCATAAATACAAACTCATTGGCCTCTCAAGTTTCTTGAGAAAGACCTTTATATGCTATCAAAAACATATATATATATATATATATAATATTTTAAATTTTATATTTAACATATATTTGCAATATAATACATTAATTTAATATACTATATATATTAAAATTTCTCCCAATCATCTCCAATGGGATCTAATATATTTTCTAGGTCCCAAATAAAACCACCCTATAAATAACTAGTTAACTAGAACTTTTTTTTTTATACTTTTATTGATTCTTTGTGGATTTCACATCATACATTCCAATCCCACTTATCTCCCTGTCCCAATGTGACCATCCCCCCTCCCCCCAAAACAAAACAAAATTTAAAAGAAAAACCAAAAACCAAACATACAAACAAACAAAAAAATGCGAAGAAACACATTCTGGAAGCTGCGGTGTGACCGTGAGTCCCACAGTTTACCCATTAATCCATCCATTTATTTAAGTAGTCTGATTGTTCTTTATTTTATATCTAGAATCCACTTATGAGTGAGTACATACCATGATTGTCTTTCTGGGATTGGGTTACCTCACTCAGGATGATATTTTCTAGTTCCATCCATTTGCCTGCAAATTTCATGCTTTCATTATTTTTTTCTGCTGAGTAGTACTCCATTGTGTATATGTACCACATTTTTTTAATCCATTCTTCAGTTGACGGGCATCTAGGTTGTTTCCAGGTTCTGGCTATTACAAATAGTGCTGCTATGAACATAGCTGAGCATGTATCTTTGTGGTATGAATCAGCATCCTCGAACGCATTGGCACAGGAGACCACTTCCTAAATAAAACACCAACAGCATAACTAGAACTTTTAAGAGCTACTGGATACTGTTTCCAGATAGATACTACTTTTAGGAGACAAAGAAGATCACTGTTATGCACCATTCAATGCAAGAGTTACAGGAAACAGAAGCAATAGACTTTAGGTCATAGTGGCACCCATAAATCACTGAACCCATTGTGTGGTTAGTGCCCAGTTTGGGAATGTGTGATTGGAGCATAACAACTTAGCAGCTGAAAGATGTGCAGCAACAGTTCTCTGTCCTAGGGAGTGAAGACATGTTGGTAAGATTACCACCGGCAGTCAGTGGAGTAGCAAGCAATGTAAAGGCAAAGGTACCTCTCTAAAGAAATGGAAGAGCTTAGTGCAGACATCTGAAAGATGCTGAAGTTCACCATATACTCATTCAATGTAGTTATTTAAACAAGAACGAAAGATAATGAACCTTACATATGATAGTGGATTATTGTAAACTTTACAAGATCATGACTCCAATTACAGCTTCTATGCCAGCTGTGGTGTTATCGCTTCAACAAATAACTATGCCCTCTATTTTGATAAGTAAGTAATCTGGTACTGAGAGAGTAACCCATTGCTATAGAGCTTCTGATCTGGTAAATGCCTTTTAACCACAGCTGCTAAGAAAAAAAAAATACTAGATGTTTCTTTACAACCAATGCATTCACTGCACACTCATTGACTTGCCTCAGAGGAAGATCAACTCTCTAGCTATATAGCAGAGTATAGTTTCCAGGAGTCCTAATCATCTCTCCATTCCAAAACATCCATACTTTCCCACTGTCCTGAGATAGTTATAATCACTGCAGCCAGTCAGTAAAAAGTAGCAACTTCTAACTTAGTAATAAGGTATTTTTATATTTGAGGGTTAAAAAATAAATCTAACAAAAATTCAGCATCCTTCTATTTTACCAAAATTTCTAGGGATCTAAAATGTATGGTTATTAAATTCTTTTCAATGTTATAGATTAGTGGTTGTATCTACTACTTCCTATAATAAAAAGAAAGAGGCATAGTACATAGTGGGCTTCTGGATTTTAGAGTAACCCTTAGGTGTGTTATTCTAGCCTCTTTGTCTACTGACTCAAATAGTACCAGAGAGTGGAGTCTATAACAAGCAAAAGATCTTGGACACTCTTTAGCTGTTGTGGCACTTGAGGCAAATGGTCCAGCAATGTAGGTTGTGTTTGAAGTATCAGTCACATATAGGGATAAAGTCCGGAGCCTTTGGCAAAATATTCATAGGTGAGTCACAGCTTAGCCATAGGATTTTGGAGTAGTGCCCTGCCACTACTTGTGGGTTACTTGTGTGTGTGTGTGTGCCCTGCCACTACTTGTGGGTTACTTGTGTGTGTGTGTGTGTGTGTGTGTGTGTGTGTGTGTGTGTGTACACATTTGTGGGATGAGGTGGATCAAATCCATGCTTTTAAACCTGCCAATAATGTGTTTTATCATTAAGCAAAATCCATAGCCTACTATTTTCTTTTGTCCAAATCACTTTTGCCCTAACACTGGCCTTAGTATGAACTTTATGCTTAACCATGAGCCACTAAAGTTAGTATGTATCCTGAGCTACCTGTCATTAAGAGGGTGTTATATAAACTATCAACTCACAAGAGTAAATGCCAAAAGATTCATCATCCATCAGAAGCAGTAGATATGTGGTTAATACAGACTACCCCTTCAAAGCAGAAGTATATTACATGAAGAATGTTGCAAATGCCCTTGCTCTTCATTCTTGCTCCAGTGTTCTTTCCCAGCTAGTGTCTATGACCTTATGAGGAGTTACCTACAACTAGTTGGTAAAAGAAGAGAAGATTTGGGCATGATATATGAATGGTTCTACATGGTATGAATGCTACACTCATGAATGAAAAGCTAAAACATTCTTACAGATCTATGGGAGATCTCCCTAGCACACAGAGTATTGAGCAGTACACTAAGTTGATCATTGTGCTCAGTACTAGAAATGGCCAAAGCATATAATTAGATAGATATTGATCTCTAGTTTCTGCCAATGGTTTGGTAAGGGACTTTGAAGAAGTATGACTGAAAAGTGACAAAAGAAAATTTGAAGAAGATATGTGGACACACTGCTCTGAATCACTGAAATATTTGAAAACATTTATGGATCACGTAAATGTACACTAAGTGGTATGTTAACTTAGAGGAGAATTGTAATAACCAAGGGAAATAAATGACCCAGTCTTTAGTTATACTTCTCCAGTGAACACTGCCATCACCAATGTGTGCATGAATAATGGTGGAAAACATACAGATTAGTATGGGCTCAGCAACATGACTTCCATTCATCAAAGCTGATAATTATTTAACATGCCAACTGCAGAGATCAGCACTAACTATCCAATATGGCACCAATTCCCATAATGTTCTCCCAGTTACTAAGGATATCTTATGACCTGTCTTGACATTCCAAACAGCATTGATTCTGACCAAGAGATACTTCTCTGCAAATGAAATGAGGCAATGAACCCATGATGATAGAGGTCACTAGTTTTACTTACATCCTAAAGCAGCTGAAGTATCAGAACATTGGAAAGTTTTTTTATTTTTATTTTTTTAATTCATTTTACATACCACCCAAAGATCGTCCTCTCATCCCTCCTCCTACTCTTCTCCCTCTTCCCCCTCTACCCTTCATCCCCTCCTCCAGCAGGATAAGTTCTCACAAGGGGGGACAGGTAAGCCTGTCAACATTCAGTTGAGGCAGGACCAAGCCTCTCCCTGGTTTATCAGGGATGAGTTAGGTGTTTGACCATAGGTAATGGGATCCAGAAGGCCAGTTAATGCACCAGGGATAGACCCTGATCACACTGCCAGGGACCTCTCAAACAGATCCAGATGCACAACTGTGTCTCCCACATTCAGAGGGCCTAGTTTGGTCCCATGCAGGTTCCATAGCTTTTGGTCTAAAGTTCTTGAGTTCCTTTGAGCTTGGTTCAGTTGTCTCTGTAGATTTTGCCATCATGATCTTGACCCCCTTGCTCATGTAATCCCTCTTCCTTCTCTTAAACTGGACTCCCGGAGCTCGGCCCAGTACATTGTTGTGGATCTCTGCATCTGCTTCCATCAGTTACTGGATGAAGGCTCTATGATGACAGTTAGGGTATTAACCAATTTGATTACCAGGGTAGGCCAGTTCAGGCACCCTCACTATTGTTGCTAGTAGTCTAATCTGGGGTCATCCTTGTGGATTCCTGGGAATTTCCCTAGTACCAGGTTTCTCCCTTACCCCATAATGTCTCCCTCTAAACCTGGGGCTTAGTAGAGACCCTTGGCTCAGCCTGGGAGGAGGGTACTAGACCTGCCTGGGCTGAGACCACCAGGTTGATCTCAATCCTTGGGGGAGTCTTTGCCCTGGAGGAGATGGAAATGGGGGGTGGGACAGGGGGAAGGGGGGCGGGGCGGGAGGAGGGAGAACGGGGGAATCTATGGCTGATATGTAAAGTTGAAGTATATTGTAAAATAAAATAAAATAAATTCCAAAAAATAAATAAATAAAAAAATAAATAAATAAAATAAAAAAAAATATCTCTCGCCTTTTAAGATTCATTTACAGAACTAATTAGGTGACAAAACCTTAGAACATGGTAATGTTCTTAAGGAGGTTATATATGTTCAGAATTAACATCCAGTGTATACTGTTGCAGATTCAATAGCCAGATCCTGCAGTCAAGAAATGAAAAAAAGAGTCAAATTGTCATTATTACTCCCAAGTGACCCACTAGCAAAAGATTTGCTTTCTATTCCCTTAGTTCTATGCTTTGTTTGCTTAGAGATGTGAGTTACCAAATGGAAAATGTGTCCAATAAGAAAACAGCAATAATTTTATTGAACTGGAAATGAATACCCTTGGATGACTACTTTAGTCTCTGAACCAAAACATGAAAGATTTGTGGTTCGTTTTGACCCCAGAAAGAAATTAAACTATTGCTACACAATGTAAGGAAGAAAGAGTGAGTATGCCCAGAATATAAGCATTCCTCTAGAATATCTCTTTAAAGGGGAGTAAGTTCAATGATAAACTACAATACACAAACCAGAAGGGACCATTTATTACTCAGAAACCTGAGTGCTTTGGTCACTACTATTAGTTTATCCACCTCAAATAGTACTCAGTTGGATTGCACCCTCAGTTGAGTTCAGAACAGAATTCCCCCTATAATGTCCCCTCAAAGTCTCTTTTGAAAGAATTAATACAAGAAATAAACAGTTTATGATGGGTCAACTAGACCTTACATCATATTTAGTGTTATTCATATTTCTGTTCTGTGACCAATGGTAAATTCTTACAGTGTTGGAATGAAGTCTAGATTGAGGTTGCTGCATCTAATTATTTATAGATCTCACTGTATGGGTGGAAGAAATAAAAGATATACACATGAGTTTTCATATATACTGCGCCCTAACTTTACAATAAGATTTCTTCCCCATTGCTAGCATAAATCCAATAATATGGTGACTGATTTCTTTCCACAAATGTCAAAATATATTCTTCTGTGTAGCTTTTTCCTTTACTTTTTGCTTTCTAAAGAAAACTGCTTTACTCTCTAAGTGTTTGTATCCTTATGAACAGCATTCATTAATCAGACTTGCAGCTATTTGCAAATAGATACAATTGCCTCCTGAATAATTGTGATGGCAACTACAGATTGTCAACTTGACAAAATCTGGAATGATCTAGAAGTCAAGTCTCTGGGAACACCTGTGAGAAATTTTCTTGATGAGGTGACCTGAAATGAAAATTCCCATCCTAAATGTGGATGATACCTCCCAGTGATTGCTCAGATATAAGGAAATCCAGGGGGAAAGCTGTTTGTTTTGACCTGCTTGGCTTCATATCTTGCCCTGCTGATGCCTCTGCCATTATTGGTAGCACTGGTGTTGCCATTCTTTGCTGACAGAAGAACTTGATCTCATTGTGTTTCCAACATAGACTAGAGACTAGTCACTCTCTGACTCTCACAGGTCTTCAAAATGCATTTGGAAGCATTGGGCATTAAGAGCTATTGACTGAACAGCTACCGATAATCAACCTCTCCAGAGCAAAGAATATCCAGACTGCATTCTACAAGCCAGCCGTGTGTGTGTGTGTGTGTGTGTGTGTGTGTGTGTGTGTGTGTGTGTGACTATATATGTATTCCTTCATTCTACTAGTTCTATTTCTGCTGAGAACCCCAACTATTAAAATTGCACTTCTTTTTACACCAAGTTTGCTGTCTGATTCTTAAGTGTAAAGGAGCTATAAATGAGACAAGGTTTGAAGAAAATAAGCACTACCTTGAAACGAATTTGCCACAGATGAGTTCTCTAAGGTGTTTCCAGGTGAGATTATGTTGTAACAGGAGCTGCTCCCTCCATCCTAGATGAGGTAGCATATCATGATTTTCTTACTAGTCCAAACATTTGTTCCAGTTTGGGGATTGTATGACTCCTCTATACTTATTAGGATCAGATTTAACATAGGTCTGCACAGGGCAGATCAGCAACCACCACAATTTGATAATGGAGCAAGTTTTCGTACCTGTCTATTTTTTAGATATATGCAGTATGAATCTTCCAGAACAGGATAGCATTCTCATTCCTCCATCCCATCACATATGTTGAGGCTGAGTCAAAAGGACTGTGTTTGAAGGCAGAAAGGCTGAGCTACATAGAACCTAGATACGTAGCTCATAGTAGAGTCCTTGCCAAGCCTGTGTAAAATTCTGCATTCCATCCCCAATACCAACAAAAAGGAAAGGAAATAGAAAGATAAAAGAAGGACAGGACAAGGAAAATAAAGGGAGAAGAAACCTTTAATCACAGTGGATGCCTTTTTTACCTTATGTACTTTGAGTTGATAGTTCGCTCATCTGTGCCTGTAATTTTATTTTTGCAGATACTTGAAGCCACTCTTCCAATCCAAATAATTTCAGCATCACTGTCTTCTCCCCACAAAACATGTGCCACCAGTGTATGAGGTGGTATTTGGAATCCTCCACATTCTTTATCAAAGCCCACTATCTATTAGACTCAATACATTTGTGATGTTGCTATCTCTTATAATCATCATATATTCTTGCTGGTAGCAATTAAGTACTTATTACTGACTAATGGGTTGTGATTTTTAGGTGTTTACTCTGAAATTCTGCTTCCTAGGAATCCTAGGTAACCATAAGACTTAAGATTGTTTTATAAATACACAAACATTTTTTTAAAAAAATCCACAGATTCAGAGACAACAGCTTAATGTATTTATTCACTTTGGGAAATAACCTCAGGCATCACTTACAGTGTCTGAGAAAAATGAAGTAAGGGGAGACTGAAAATTAATTTGAATAAGTTATTAATGTAGTTGGCACATTCTGATCGACTTTCCAGGAATCTATACGGATAATAAAGGATGTGCCTCAACATTATTCACTCAGAGATAGAAGTAGAAACCATTTTTCTATAGTCTCATACTTCTTCATTGTGTGAGAGTCTTTGTCCATGTACTTTCAAGATCATATGGAATAATTCATGCTGGTTGGCTTCCTATCAGCAACAAAGACAAAATAGAGACACAAGATGAAATTTGTAGGCAGATTTTTCTGTCCCACCAGCCACTCACAAATAACCACACAGAGACTTAATATTAATTATAAATGCTTTGCCGATAGCTTAGGCTTGTTTTTACCTAGCTCTTATAACTTTAATTAATCCATTTATATTCATCTATGTGCTGCCCCAAGGCTTCTTTGCCCCATGTAGGTACTTCCCATCATGCTCACTCTCCTCCTGACTCCTGAGACTCTACCCCTCTTATTACCAGCCTTCTCTCTGCCCCGAAAATCCTGCCTAGCCATCTGCCAATCAGCTTCTTATTAGCAAGTAGAACAACACATCTTCACAGTGTACAAAATGATTATCCACAGCAGTAATGTGCTATCAAGTAACTAATATGAGAAGGTAGTTGTCTTGATAATGAATGAAATGGATACAGCAAGGAGGATGTGAAGTTACACACCAAGGTCATCTGATAATATTGACATCAAACTTAACAACTACTATATTCTAAATGGTTGTATAAGAACAATCAAGGAACTCCTGTAAGTGAACAGTAATAATAGCAAAAAGAGGACTCTGGGGAATATTAGGCCAAACTTACAAAAAGTGAATTAACAAAACGTAGAACCCAGAATTACCGAGAGCATATAGAAATGAACTAATATATTATATCAATGGTTCTCAACCTTGGGGCCATGATTCTTTTGGGGGATGTTGAACTACCCTTTCACAGAGGTCACCTAAGACCATCAAAACCCACAGATATTTATATTACAATTCATAACAGTAGCAAAATTACAGCTATGAAGTAGCAATAAATTTTATGATTCAGTGTCAACGCAACAAGAGGAACTGCATTAAAAGGTCACAACAGAAGGAAGATTGAAAACCACTACATTACATGAAAATGATCATTATTAAAGTATCCCGTAAAACCCAGTAAGAGACCAGTAGAAATGCAAATGAGGAATATGTGTGATGCTACAATGGTAGGAAGGGAATACCCATCATGCTTTGCAGGTGAGAGGACAGACTTTTATAGTCACTCACTGTGAAGAATAGCCAGTGCTACCCAGGGAAAAAATTAAGAGAAAATACATACCTTTTTTTTTTTTTTTTTTTTTTATAGGCTGTAGAGAAGTTTCATTAGTATGAAGGGCTTGGAAACAAAATCCAAATGGTTAGGACAGAACAAATACAATTTAGAGAGAGTAAGCATTAATTGATCACTGTAAAAGTTTTCTAGTAAAAAGAAAGGTTTCAGATATTGAAGATAAACATTTCAAGGAAAACATTGTCTTGTTCTTTTTTTATGGTTTCATTTAAAAATTATATTTGAAGGTTCAAAACATGAAACCAAGGACAAAAAGAGACTCAAGGTGGCTGACTGGGTAAGTGTGGGTATAGTTGAAGTTTTCCTATGTCCTGGCTGGCCGGCAGTCGGGGCAAATCTCTCTCACCCGCCAGTCCTGCAGCAGCTCAGACCCAAGCAAACACACAGAGGCTTATATTAATTATAACTGCATGGCCATGGCTCAAGCCTTTTGCTACCTAGCTTTTATATCTTAAATTAGCCCATAACTATTCATCTATATATTGCCACATGTTCTGTGGCTTTACCTGCATACCATTATATGTTGCTCCTTGGGCGGCTGACTGGCATCTCTTTCAGCCTTCTTCCTGTCTCTCCCTTTGAATTTACTGCCTGCCTCTAAGCTTCCTTGCCATTGGCCAAATGGCTTTATTTATCAACCAATCAGAGCAACACGTATTCACAGCATACAGAAAGACATTCCTATCATTCTACAGGACACAGAAAAAAAATGACTGAGAGACTAGGCCTATGGGCTGAAGATGGACGCCCCAGTGTTACAGAGGATCTTTGGGTAACTGTCCAGGCAGGAAGCTGTCTCTGTCTCTCCTAAATTTCCAGAATTTTGGAAGTTGCTAACAGTGTATTTCCTGTTTACTTAGGTAATATTGTATCCTTCTGAGGTCTTTGATGTAGTTGAACACTAGATAGTTATAGTTATGATTTTCCCTGGTTATGATAAGAGATAAGGTAGTTTTGAAACCTTAGACTCACAAATATAGAATAGATAGGATATCTTATTTAATTTTGCCAAATACTAATAGAGTAGATATTGTAACTATAATTCTTGCTTGATAACTATTCTATTATATATAATTTTGCTATGTTAAAGTTAAAATCTTCCTTTTGAATAGAAAGAAAGGGGAAATGATGGGATTGTCTTTATGTATGCTGTGAATATGTGTTCCTCTGATTGGTTGATAAATAAAGCTGTTTGGCCAATGGTGAGGCAGAATGATGGGACATTCTAACTAGAGAGGAGGAAGGAGAAAGACAGAACAGAGGATGCTTCCAGCTGCCACCATGAGAAGCGAGATGTAAAGATATCAGTAAGCCATAAGCCACATGGCAAAGTATGGATTTATAGAAATGGGTTGATTTAAGATGTAAGATCTAGCTAGCAAGAATCCTGAGCCAGTAGGCCATACAGTTCATAATTAATATAAGCCTCTTTGTGTTCATTTGGGTCTGAATGGCTGCGGGACCACGAGGCCATGGGAGCTGGGTGAACACAGGAAAACTTCAATTATATGAGGGTGACTTTGTAGATTGTATCCTTTATATTTTCTCCACAATAAGGTGCCTCTGCTGACCACCTCCTGATGTTACTTTTTTTAGAGACACCAAAGGACCTTAATGTCCACCATCTAACCAGTGAAGTGTCTCATGCCTAAGATAAAAGTTAACTGATTTGCTCACATTTGCAAGTGTAAGAAGACTTTTGCTACTATTAAATTATCACAATTTTTTAAACTATACTTGAGTTTTATAAGGTAGAAAATTCAAACCAAAGTAATGATTGTGTCATGAGAATTTTAGGCCTTTATGAAAACAATCCTGTAAGAAGTGTTGGTGACTGGAAGACATGGGATGCTGAAGGTATTCCCAGCATAGGGTGTGGGGAAGCAAGCATGTTCAACACGATAAGAAGGAGCATCAAACCTGTCTCTTTTCAGTCATCTCTTTCCCCTGCTTTCTTAACTTAAATGCCCATAGAATCCTGTAAGCCTAGCAAGCTGTTTGGTTCCTAATATAACTGGGAATTTGGCAGCCACAAACAGAAGTATATGGAATATTAGAAGCCAATCTAAATATTTCCTAAATCAAAAAGATAATGTTATTGTGATACTGTCCTGTTTATTTTTTTTTTTTGTCAACTTGATACAAAGCTAAACATAGCTGGAAAGATGAAATCAGAGCTGAGGAATTGCTTCCATCATATTGGCCTGTTGACATACTTCTGGAGCATTTTCTTGATAGCTAATTAATGTAAGAAGTTCAAGCACTCTTTAGGAAAAGCCATCTCTGGACAGATGGTCTTTGGATGTATATAACAGCAGGCTGAGCAGTGCATCGGAAGTAAGCTAGTAGGCAGTGTTCCTACGTAGTCTTTGCCTCAGTTCCTGCCTCCAGGCTTCTGCTGTGAGTTCCTGTCCTGACAAAGTAGGTCCTTTAATACTCAAGCTGCTTTAGGCCAGTGTTTTAGCACAGAAACAGCAACCAAACTGTGACAGATAGTATAATTACATTTATTTTTATTTAACTGAAAAAAAAATAAAGTATTATATCCTCTCTTATGTGGAAAGGGAAATTAAAATCTTTTACAAATGTCTCACGAAACTTAATAATATGAGGAAAGAGCTACTTGATATTGGTCT
The DNA here is from genome assembly GCA_902168425.1 of Peromyscus attwateri. NCBI lineage: Eukaryota > Metazoa > Chordata > Mammalia > Rodentia > Cricetidae > Peromyscus > Peromyscus attwateri. Next base: position 18,194 of record CABHPP010147498.1, read on the forward strand.
GGTTATGTGACACCTGTCTTTTGTAGTAACATAGAATACATACACAACAATTTTACATGCAAATGAAATTCATAATGTTATCTTATAAACTTAGAATTGTTCTTATTAGAAACAATATAAAAAAACTATATTTGAACTATTGATACTTTAATACTTAAATATATTTTTAAAGTTATAATCTTTACTCAAAATATTAAATTCTTATTTTAAGGGAAATCAATTGATCATTAATTTTATTTTGTGCTTTATCTGAACATTTTATTTGACTGCAATGATTTTTTGAGTTGTTTCGTGATAATATTTGACTATGATTACATACATACATGAGAAGTTTGTCATAGCTTTTCCTCATACCTTCAATCTCTCCCTCAGACAAAATATGTGCAGATATTTGCAATGATTTGGCTTTCTGGTCTTTCATAACACCATATACATGGTGTCAATCTCTTAAACTCAGCAAATAGTTTATCTATAAAAACAATGTTCTACAATTGCAGAGGTTCAACTGGAGAGAAAGAGGGTCTAAGGATCCTGAAGACCTCTATTTTTACTACCATAGAATTACTGCACTGCTGCTTGGCTGTCTTTGTGTGCAACTTTTGTTGGCAACAGATGCAGTATTTATAGTAAAGTCTATCACCGTTTATTAATGTTATACATTAGAGATATTTGCTGCTCTAAAAATGATATGATAAAATATGCTAAGGCATTTTAAAGTATAACAAGAAAAATGAACTGACAATTTATTAATCACATTTCTTGTTTCATAATTGTGGATGATAAACCTTGAATAAAACAATGTAAATATATCAATTCATTTAGCATAATTGTGGAAACCATTTATAATGACATCTCCAGAGTAACTATTCTACTAAATTTTTACCTAAATTCCAAGTTATTCACATTTTTCTTTTCATTGGAAATTAATTAAAGTAGTCTTTACTAATAAGTCATAGAGTTAGAAGAAAGCAAGCACAACAATACCATGAATATTCATATGCCCATAATCACAATATACATTGGATATTTTAGTAAAGTATGGTTTGGAAATTTTATAAGAGGCATGCCATTGATTGATTGTTTGTCTCAGTGTCTGAGCTACTGGTGTTATACCTAGGAAGCAATCTCCTATGCCAATGCATTCAAGATTGCTTCCTACTTTCTCTTCTAGCAGGTTCAGAGTAGCTGGATTTATGTTGAGGTCTTTGATCCACTTGGACTTAAGTTTTGTGCACGGTGATAGATATGGATCTATTTGCAGCCTTCTGCACGTTGATATCCAGTTATGCCAGCACCATTTGTTGAAGATGCTTTCTTTTTTCCATTGTAGGCTTTTGGCTTCTTTGTCAAAAATTATATGTTCATAGGTGTGCGGATTAATGTCAGGGTCTTCAATTCGATTCCATTGGTCCACAAGTCGGTTTTTATGCCAGTACCAAGCTGTTTTTATTACTGTAGCTCTATAGTAGAGCTTGAAGTCAGCGATCGTGATGCCTCCAGAGGTTGTTTTATTGTACAGGATTCTTTTGGCTATCCTGGGTTTTTTGTTTTTCCATATGAAGTTTAACAGGACCCCAAGAAAGACATGGGGATCGCCCAATGATGGAGAAATGGATGAGATCTACATGAACAGTCTGGACGTGAGTGGGGGTAATGAGGGGCGAGGGGCGAGAGAAAGAGAACTTGGGGGAGCGGGAGATCCCAACTGGATCAAGAACAGAGAGGGAACACAAGGAATGTTCATGATAAATGAAGACCACATGAGAATAGGAAGAAGCAAAGTGCTGGAGAGGCCCACAGAAATCCACAAAGATGCCCCCACAATAGACTGCTGGCAATAGTCGAGAAATAGCCCGATCTGACCTACCCTGGTGATAGGATGGCCAAACACCCTAAATGTCGTGCTAGAAACCCCATCCAGTGACAGAGGGAACTAGATGCAGATATCCACAGTCAGGCCCTGGGTGGAGCTCCGGGAGTCCAATTGGTGAGAAGGCGGAGGGTTTATGTGAGCAAGAGTTGTTGGGACCAGGGATGGATGGAATACAGGGATAAGTGGCCAAACGAATGGAAACACATGAACTGTGAACCAATGGCTGAGGGGCCCCCAACTGGATCAGGCCCTCTGAATGGGTGAGACAGTTGATTGGCCTGATCTGTTTAGGAGGCATACAGGCAGTTGGACCGGGTCCTGTACTCAGTACATGAATTGGCTGTTTGAAACCTGGGGCTTAACAGAGACCCTTGGCTCAGCCTGGGAGGAGGGGACTAGACCTGCCTGGGCTGAGTCCACCAGGTTGATCTCAATCCTCAGGGGAGTCTTTGCCCTGGAGGAGATGGAAATGGGGGGTGGGTCGGGGGGGGGGAGGGGGGCGGGGCGGGAGGAGGGAGAACGGGGGAATCTATGGCGGATATGTAAAGTTGAATTATATTGTAAAATAAAATAAAATAAATTTTAAAAAAAGAGGCATGCCAATGTCTTGAAGACAAAACAGATCAAATGATATCACAGAGTTCTCACATAATAAAATAGTGCATTATGAAATATGCACTAATGCCTTTGCCTGTCTAAATAAGCAACTGCACTTTATGTTTACATGTTATGTTTTAATAGTTGTATAATATACCAGCTTTCAGAATTTTTAACTAGACTTACCTTTTCAACTTAGACATAAAAGCATACAAAGTTGAACATAACTATGGGTACTATATGATGTTCCACACTGTGTGTACATTAGACCATAGTAAATGTATTTCTCTTCAAATACATTATTATTACGCCTCTTTAAGATGAACACATTGGAAATCTTTCTTCAAGCCTTTGAAATACACAGTGCACTACCATTAGCTTTTCCTCCCTGCTGCACAGTAGCACGAGGAGCTTCTTCCTGCATTCTAATATCTTAGTATCTGTTGTTGGATGTTTTTACTCTTTTACTCTCTTTCTTTTGGGGAGCCTTCCACACAGCTCCCAAATGAATACACACAGGGACTTTATTACCATAAGTGTCCGGCCTTAGCTTGGCTTGTTTCTGGTCAGCATTTCTTAAATTATCCCGTATATAACTTTCACCTCTGAATTTCTATGAGACCAAAATTTTTTTAAATTTTTCCTAACAAAGTGCAGTACTTTTTTCTGTGTCTAGTTGTTTCATTTAATATGATGATCTCCAGGTTCAAAACTTTTGCTGACAGAATGCCAATCCTTTTATAAGTAAATACTATTTACTATACACCACAATATTCTTTTCTATTAAAGGGGTGATGGACACTTAGGTTGTTTATACTTATTGGCATTCATTTATTACTGTGACTAGTGATACAATGAACTTGAAGAGTGCTGATATCTCTGACATACTGGTTTCATTCCTTTCATTATATATCCAGGAATAAGATTGCTGGCTGGACCATGTGATATCTCTATTTTTAATATTTTAAAGGACTTTCATAATGTTTTTCCTATTTTTTCACTCCCATCAATGGTATATAGACATCCTTTCCCCTACTTCCTCACCAGAACTCAGTATCTATTGCAATTTGGTGAAAACTTTCTTCCTGGAAATGAGAAGATATCTCATATGGTTTTTGTTTGCATCTCCCTTATTACCATTGACGTTGAACATTTTCTCACATACTTATTGGCCTTGTATTTATCTTCCTTTCAGAAGTGACTATTTCTATTGCCTATTTTAATCCCACAATTTGTTTTTATATTAATATGTTTTCTTTGTTTTATGGGTGTGTAGTATATGTATGTGCATTTGTCCTTTAGCATGTATGGGTGTAGATGAAGATGTATATGTGCATGGTGGTAAGCATGCATACATGTGCCTATTACTGTGGAGGCCAGAGTTTTAAATAAGATATCTTCCTCCATTAAGTCCCAAAGATCCTCTTATCTCTCTAAAGTTACAGGTGTATGCTTCCATGGCTAGGTTTTTACTGGGGATCTGAGCTGAGGTCCACATATTTGCATAACAAGCATTTTATCAACTGAACTATCACAAGTATCAATTCCTTATATGCACTGTATATTAGCACTTTGTCAAAAGTACCATTCATAGGTATTTTCTCCCATTATTTTTTAACTCTATTGATTATTTACTTTCCTTTACAGAAAAAGATAGTTTGATATAATCTTATTTTTTTATTTTATAATTAATTTAATTTTACATATCAACCACAGATTCCCCTGTCTTCCCTCCTCCCACCCACCCCCAGCCTTCCTCCCCAATTCTCTCCTCATTCCCACCTCCTCTAAGGCAAGGTCTCCCCTGGGGATTCAGCTCAGCTTGGTAGATAAGTTGGGGCAGGTCCAGTCCCCTCCTCCCTTTACCATGGCTGAGCAAAATGTCTCAGCATAGACCCTAGGTTCCAGAAAGCCAGCTCAGGCACTAAGGACAGGTCCTGGTCCCACTGCCTGGGGACTTCCTAAATAGTTCAAGCTAATCAACTGTCTCACTTATCCAGAGGGCCTGGTCCACTTCCATGGGGGCTCCTTTGTTTTTTAGCCCTTTTTTTTTTTTTTTTTTTTTGCTTATATTAAAAACAAAACCAGCTAGGTGGTGGTGGCTCATGCCTTTAATCCCAAAACTGAGGAGGCAGAGGCTGGCAGATTTCTCTGAGTTTGAGGTCAGCCTGGTCTACAGAGTAATTTCCCAGATAGCCAGGGCTGTTGCACAGAGAAAATGTGTCTCAAAAAAACAAAAAAAAAGAAAAGGAAAGGAAAAAAAGAAGAAGAAAGAAAGGCAGAAAAAAAGAAGGCAATACAAACAAAAATGTCTTATAGCAACTTCAGTGGAAGCTGCAGAATCAGTGTATGAAACAGATTTAACTACCAATTAGGCCCAAGACTCAGCAGGAAGTTGTACATTCCCATTGGCTTCAGGAGAAGCTGTGGAACTAGGAGGTAAAGCAGCTCTGCATCAAGATAAAACCTATTAGTGTTGGGAGAATTCACAACTACCTGAAGCTTCAGCAGAAGCTGAGGCCTCAGGGTGGTCATTGGATTTGAGGTCAGATTAGGCCCACAGGGTCTACCAGGTGTGTGAGAAGCTTCCTATCACCCAACAGCTCCAGTAGTTACTAGAAAACCAGAAGGCACACCAGTTCTGAACCTTGGTAAGGCCTATTAGTGCTTAGGAAGCACTGCATCTTGCAGTAGCTTTATGGAAAGTTGTAGACCCAGGGTGGGAACAGAATTTAGCTAGTTGTAAGGTCCATGAGTGTATGGGAAATTTCACATCTCCAAGCAGTAGCCAAGGAATCAGATCAGATTTGACTCTAGGTAAGGACAAGGGTGCGTTGAGAATTATTCAACTCACTGAGAAAGTTATAGACTCAGGTTTAAAAAGCACTAGGGACACAAGACAGAACCTGACGGTAAGAAGGAAATTGGAAGGTTTCAGACCATAAATGCCAGATCCACCGAGAAAAGGACACCACAATCCTACTAGGATTTAGTACTCTACTCTCCATTGCAAATGCCACCACTGGAAAATAAATGACTAGAATTTAAAAAAAAATACAAAAGAAAAACTCAACCAACTACCTCCTGATGTCCAACTCCCAGTACAGACCTAGAAACACTAGAACTCAAGACAACATATTACCCCCATGAATCATTAACCCCATAATAAAATAATGGCATCTACTAAGAATGACACAGAAAAACTACCAGACAACAAAATTCAAAAGAATGGTTATAAGTGTGTGCAAGTAATTAAATGAATGAATGAATATATTTTGAGAGATCAAAAACAAAGAGATGATGGAAATAGGGAATTTAATACAAGATATGAAAATATAGACACGGATGAAGCAAACCTGGACTCAAATGATGTTGAAAATGAAAAACTCAATAATCCAAATAAAAAAACAACCTCAGTGGAAATCCTCACCAAGAGAATGCATCATATATACAACAGAAACTCACACGTGGAAAACAAGGTAAAGGACTATATCAGTGGGGTGAATGGTAAATAGCAAAAACATATGGACAGAAAAATGTAAGATCAATAACATTAAAAGAATAGGAACAGGTATTCCAAACAAAAGGAATCAAGAAACAAGGAGAATTAGTAAGTCTAATATCCATCAAAATAGACTTCAAACCAAAACTAGTTAAAAGGGAAAAATATGGTGATACTATGAAGACAATCATTAAAGGAACAATCTATAAAGAAATTTAATAATTCTAAACATTAATGTACCAAATGCAGGAACACCAAGTTCAGAGATATACAAGGACATTTTTTAAAATGTATATTACACTGGACTGGAAATATCTTATTTAAAAAGGGTAAGTTTCCAGATGAAATAAAAAAATTAAATCAAAACAACATAAATAAATTAAAAGGACCCATAACATCCAGTGAAATAGAAGCAGAAAATTTAAAAAACTCTTCCAAATTAAAAAATGAAATGTAAAAAAAATACAGACCCAAATGGATTTAATACAGAATTCTACCAAACTTTCAAAGAAGAATTAACATCTATTTTCTTCAAAAGAGTTGGCAAAACAGAAAAGGAATTATCTCTTCTAAACTATTTTTATGAAGCCATGATTACCCTGATACCAAGACTACACAAAGAATTAACATTAACAACCACAAAAATAATCATAACAAAGAAACAAAATTTTTCAATAATATATTTGCAAACCAAATTCAAGATCACATCAAAAAGATAATTCACCATGATCACGCTTCATCTCAGATGTGGAGGGATGGTTTAGCATATATAAATCAACAATTATCACCCATCACATAAATAAAGGACAGAAACTACATGATCATCACATTAAATACAGAAAAAGCCATTGACAAAATCCAACATTGCTTTGTAATACAAGTCCTAGAAAAGCTAGAGACACTGGGAACATATAGTATATAGCAAGACAACAGTCAACTTGCTAAACTGAGAAAAAAATCTACTAAAATCATGAGCAAGACAAGAATGTCCACTTTTTCCACTCCTGCTCAACACAGGGAATGAAGTCTTAGCCAGAGTAATAAGAAAATAAAAGGAAATAAGGTGCAAAGAAAGAGAAATGGAAGACATCAGAGTACTCTTGTTTTGGATTATCTAAACCTGTCAGTGAAAAAGAGTCCACAAAAGTTCTCATAAAGCTGGAGATGTGGCTCAGTGGTAGAGCACTGGTCCAGCATGCACAAGGTCCGGGATTTTTCACCCGACATTGACAAAAAAAAAGAACAAAAAAATCCAGAAAGTATAAAGATCATTTAGGGGGTTGGGGATTTAGCTCAGTGGTAGAGCGCTTGCCTAGCAAGCGCAAGGCCCTGGGTTTGATCCTCAGCTTAAAAAAAAAAAAAAAAAAAGTTCACATAAAGCTAATACACACATTCATCAAAGTAGTAGAATACAAAGCACACACACACACACACACACACACACACACACACACACACACCCTTTCCCATAAACCAATGATAATTACACATACTGAAAATGAAATCAGAGAAATAATCCCATTCACAAATCGCTTTAAAATATTTTGAAATAAACATAACCAAGGCCTGAAAATTTTGTGCAAATGAACTTTAAGATACCAAAGAAAGAAACTGAAAAAGATACCAAAAGATGAGAAGACTTTCCATTGTGATAAATTGGTAGTATGACTATTGTAAAAATGACCATGCTATCAAAAGCAATCTATAGATTCAATGCAATTCCCATAGAAATCCCAACACAATTCTTGCCAGAAATTGAAAAAAAAATCTCAAAATTCATATGAATTCACAAACATCTCTAGATAACCAAAATAGCCCTGAGAAATAAAAGCACTGCCAATGGAACCACCATCCATGATTTCAAGTTATACTGCAGAACCACAGGAGTGAAAAACAGTATAGTACTTGCACGAAAACAGACACACTGATCAACAGAATAGAATTGGGTCCCAGATATAATTTCACTCACCTACAGACACCTAATTTTTGACAAAGATGCCAGATGCATACACTGGAGAAGTGACAACATCTTTAGCAAATGTCATTGTAAAAACTGGATGTCTACATGCAGAAGATTTAAATAATTTCAATTTCAAGTGCATCAAAGATCTGAGTGTTAGACCTGAATCTCTGAAACTTCTATAAGAAAGATTAGGGAAAAATAGTTCAGGATAGATGCTTAGGTAAATACTGTCTTAATAGGACTCTAGTCACCTAAGAAATGAGATTAACAATCAGTAGATAGATGTAATAAAATCAGAATGCTTCTATACTGCAAATGAAATTATTGATCAACCCAGAAACATCCTATATATGGGAACAGATGTTTGTCAGTTGTACAAATGGCAGAGGACTAGGGTCCAGAATGTACAAAATGTATCAGGAACTAAACATAAAATAAACAAATAAATATATAAATAAATGAATAAATAAAAAATATCTTAAACACTGAGAACACTAACAATCCAATTAAAAAGAGAGCTATGCAAACAAACAGAGCATTCTCAGGAGTAATAACAAATGGCTAAGGAATACAGTCAAATTTTTTACATTTAGCTGATAGAGGAATGAGAATTAAAACTATTTTGAGATTTCATTTTATCTCATTCAGAATGGCTAAGACTGAAAAAACAAAGACAATAAATGTGATTAAGAATACAGGGGATGGGAGCAATCCTATACTGTTGGTTAGGGTACAAATTGGTGTAACAACTATGGATATCAGTACAGTAGTGAGTAGAAATGTACAATTTTCTCCTGCCCACCAGTTCCTGAATAACCAGAGGCTTATAAATATTAGGCCACTAGCTCAGGTTGTTACCAACTAGCTCTTAAATTAACTCATATTTCTTACCTATGCTTTGCCACATAGTTCATGGCTTGTTACCTCATTTCCACATGTCTTGCTTCTTGAGCAGCTGGCTAGCTTCTGCCCTGACTCTGCCCTTCTTCACCTCTGTCTTCAGTTTGATTATGCCTCCTAACCTTATTCTGCCTGGCTATTGGCCAAAACAGCTTTTTTTTTTTTTTAAATCAACCAACGAGAGGAACACATATTCATCGCTTACAGAAAGACCATCCCACAACATGGTAGTTCCTCAGGAAATAGTTCTCCCAGATGAGCCAATTATACCACTTCTGGGCATGTGCCCAAAGGTATTCACAACAGCTAGAAAATGGAAATAGCATAGATGTTCATCAACTGATGAATGGGCAATGAAAATGTGGTAGCTATATACAATGGAATCCTACTCAGCTACAAAGGAAAATGAAATCATGAAATTTGCAGGCAAATAGAAAGAGCTGGAAAACATACCAAATGAGGAAACCCCGATCCAGAAACACAAATATTGCATATTCTCATTTATAAATGAAACTTAGGGTTGAATCTTTAGATTTTTGTGTTTAAGTGCCTGTAGAAGCCAAAAAAAAAAAAAAAAAAAACTAGAAAGAGACCATTAGTGGCGAGCAAAAGGAAAGATATTAATGTATGGGAAATAGTGGGACATGAAACAGAGGGTAAGAAGTAGGAGAAACGAAGAATGATGGGGAGAGAGCTCTAAGTGGGAGAGAGAAAGGAAAGCAGGGCAAAGCAGAGGTTTGAAGAGAGATAAGTAACACTGAAGATGTTTGAAAATGCCACATGAAAAGCTATTGTTTTATAAAATGTATACATATAAATATGTATCCATATGTGACAATTTAACTGGGCTTCCCCTACATGGGGAACTACATTTATCTCAATACACCATAGACTGGTTAAAAAAAAAAAAAAAGCCCAGTGCAGGTGTGGGATACTACCCTTTGAGCACTAGTTTACTGGAGACCCCCAAAATAGTCTATCTGACTGCCATTTCTCATGATTGCCCACCAGAACTTGATGGTATGACCCTATTGCTGAAGACACCACAAACATTAGTCAGAGGACATGGAGTTGTTACTCACCAGGACACTTTCTCTCTGCTGGCTAACATTTATAGTACTTGAAGGTGCTGTGTAAGCTATATGGGAGGTGAAGAGTCATCAACAGTTTTCTTCAACTGTGAATTCTGTGAACTACAATCCTGATCATTGTGGTAAGATATGCTCATCAGTACAATAGTGGCTGGCACAAATGTTCTGTGGATAAAATAAACAAAAAACAAAACAAACAAACAAACAAAAAAAACCCCTGCTTTCTGAAGGTATTTAAGTCTCAAACTGGTAGTCTAGCCAAGAACCCATATGTGGTAAGCTTATAGAAACCTACTCCTATTATTTTAATAAATTTCAATTTATTTCAGAAACTCAAAACTGATAAAAGTATAAAGAACAAGCATCTTCTAGCAGTGAGATCAGGACCAGTACCTGGCACATGGCTGGCTTTTGGGAACCTGTTCCCCAAGCTGCATTACCTTGCCCTGCTTTGATGCAGTGGGAGAAGCTAAATCATACATTAATTTGATGTGTCATGTTTTGTTCAAACCCATGGAAGGCTTGCCCCTTTCTGAGTGGAGATGGAGGAGTGGATGGGAAATGGGGTAGATGAGAGTTGGGGGGGAGGAACAGGAGGAGGAGAGAGAGGGGAAACTGGTTGGTATGTAAAATCAATGAAAAATGTTAATAATAAAATTAATTAATTATTTTATTAAATGGTATTCTTTTTTCAAAAAAAGATAGAAATGAAAAAAAAAAAAAGAATAAGCAACTATAAAGTGTTCGGCCACAAGTAAGACATCAATATCAATTCCTCTCTCCATGTTTCAGGAACCAACATGGAAGAAGGGGCCCAAAGACGGCAAGATCTAAAATCTGGTGAGGATTAAAGCCAAACTGTCTTCTGACATTGCAAGACCACTGCATTCTTGAACTCACAGCAGGTGTGGTTGACTTCCCAAGACCTACACAACACCAAGCCAGGAGTAAAGATTCTACAATAGAGACATACATCCCCCCTTACTCTTTATTGAAGGGCTGTGGATGTTGTTGGCTTCTAGAGGATGGGTAGTCAAGATGTGGCTCCTCCTGGGTTTTCCGGGCTCTAATGGTTGGCCCCACACCTAGAAGGGTATGTGCATTACAATTGGAGTCCGTAGTTTCTTAAATTAAAACTTTTAAGATGCTATGAATTTAGAGCAGTAAGTATCTGGTAGGATTTATGGTAAGGGGTTGAAGATTAATATGATCAAAATACACTGTAAGAAATTCTCAATAAATTAACAAAACCATTTTTAAAAGAGATGGTAAATTCCAAATCATTAGTTGAAGATGGTAGAAGATAAGAACATGGCTCCTATAGGAATCTGGAGCCTTGGAAAGATGCTTTCTGAAATGTGTGCATAAGGTAGAACCTGTGTATCCAACCTTATATACTATAAAGGGCAGTCAGAAGAAAGAGAGAAATACCCATATGCTATTTTTTTGTTGATTTCAAATAAATATAAAAGCAAAAGCTCTGTTACAGAGGGGAAAAAAAAAAACCCGCTGTCCTTTCCAATGTTCTGAAGCATTTCCCCTGTTTTATTCTATTAACTTGACAGGTTCAAGTCTTAAGTTCTTAACCTGTTAGTTGGTTTTGCGACTAGAAAGAGGCAGCTCTCTTGTTTCATTCTTTTGCATGTGAACATTCCATCTTCACGTCATTGTCTAATTTAACAATGACCCCCAACTACACACCAGGAAACTACTACAAGTGGAACAAGGATCTCAATCTGAAAAGCAAAACTGGGAAAATTCAGACACAAATATAGGAAAATAATTCTACATTTTCAGAATATTGATTTTAAAAAACTCAACAGTCTATACTGATATATAAAACTGAATTGAAGGTTTAAGCTTTACACCAACGTTTTTTAAGTGTCTAGTAAATGTTGTGTATTTTATTTTACTCTCATCCTAAATTATATTCTCCTTTTATATATTTTATAAATTATTTGAGAATTTTATTCATACATACAATATTGACCATACTGGCTCCTCATTCTTCATGCTATCTAAAAGATAACAATGTCATTGTCCTTACAATCTTTCTATACCATCTTCTGTGATATTCCCTGAGCCTTGGGTATAGGGGTTGTGTCTTACATGCATCAGTTGGTGATAAGCACCCACTAGTTGTTCTCTACATTTTGACCAGTTGTGTATTTATGTGAGGGTCTCCATCTGATGAAAAAAAAAGATCCTTTGATAAGGAGTGAGAGCTAAATTTATCTGCCAATAGAATGATAAGTGTTTCTGTGCAGTTGAGAATTATACTGGTTTAGAAAAGTGAAAGTAGCAGGTTCTTCTCTAAGGTCTTTGACCTTACCAGGCTCAGATAGTTGTCTGGGTTGACAGTATCAAAATTAACTACTGCCTGTTGAGTGGGTGAGCCTTAAACCCAATTAGGCAACTGTCATTTCCTCCAAAAATGTTATCCAACTGTTGCACTCTTGGGATCTCCTACCATACTTGTTGGTGATAGAAGAAAGTTTCTTCACACCTAAAAGCAAGTAATGGCTTCTCAAAGAGGGAGAATGAGTCTTCTCCAGGGAAAGCTCCTTTATGTTATTCAATCGCAAGTTGTCAGCTCTAAATTATACAGACACATATACATACACATATGTATGTAAATTATGCATATAAATTATACATGCATACACATATACATATGCATACATATACAATACTAAATGGATTTGGCAGATTGTAGTGTGTGTGTGTGTGTGTGTGTGTGTGTGTGTGTGTGTGTGTGTGTCTAACAAAACTAATTAAAGAAGAAGAAGAGGTCATGAATTTGAGAGGGAATGAGGAGACGCTGTGGAATGTTTTTCTGTACACTATGAATATGTGTTGCTCTGATTAGTTGATAAATAAAGCTGCATTGGCCTAAAACAGGGCAGGATGAAGTGAGATGGGAATATCCCAGGGAGATAGTGAAAGGAGAAAGGGAAGTGGGAGGAGACACTGCAAGCCACAGCCAGGAGTAGCAAGATGTGAAAGTACTGGTAAGCCGTGAAGCCATGTGGCAGTGTATAGATTAAGAGAAATGGGTTGAGTTAGGTTGTAAGAGCTAGCTAAGAGAAGCCTGAGCCAATAGGCCATAGAATTGGTAATTAATATAAGCCTCTATGTAATTATTTTATAAGCAGCTGCAGGACCGCAGGCTGGGCCTGACTGGAGAAACTTAAGGCTACAAGGAGACATGTAAGGAACTGAAGTGGAGGGAAGACAGGGTGGAAGTGATGTAAACGCAACTACACACATATGGAATACTCAAAATAAAATAAGATACATATAGAACCTTTTAATACACGGATACCATAATTTTATAATAATTATCATAATGACAAGTAAATACAAAACAGAAATTAGCTGCCAAATGAGAGGAAAATAATGTAGCACAGTATTGACAAAAATGCATAAAAGAATCTTCTTAATGAAAAAGCAAAGATAAAAATATATGAATATGAATTTCTTAGGGAATAAAACATGTATGAGAACAAACCACTTGACAATACAGAAAGTGTATTATCAGTATTAAGGAGTACCTTCAATGAAGTCTACGATGCAATGCTCCACACACATCTACTTTCTAAAATTATCATGAACTCTAGAAGTTACAGACACTAACAGTGCTTTGATAGAGACTTGTATACTGCTGATAACAGCATAGAAGGGCAAAATACATTAAAAGCAATTTTATACCATTCTATTTCAACATGTGCACAAGATATGACACATAAATTTTACTCAAAAATACAATCCAGAAGACACTTTGCAAGAAGTGCTTCATGGAATGAATGTAGAAATATCTACAACCAGACTGAAAAATAAAACATTATATATAGCAATTTAGCAACTAGTGAAAGAAGAGTAGAAAAAATAAATGGCTAAATGAAATGAAATGCAGTGTGAAAATAACTTGAGCAACATCATCGGGATTTATATACATATCCAGACAGAGAATAGATGGTTGGATACATAGACAGGCAGACAGACATTCTACGTATTTCTATCAAAGAAGAAATTAGGATAAGGTGTAGAACGATCCAACAGGATAACTATCCATCATTTCTCAAAAACTAGTTTGTAGACAGAACAATGCACGCAGGTAAATACTCGAATTAACTACAAAGGAAGAATATTCTTCAGGTTTGATATACTTTAAAAACCTGAATAGAAGCAACTGTGGAAAAACTCCAATATTTAAAAATAATATTAGAAGTATAAGTATGGGACAAAAAGAAAAACACCATAAAATTTAAAATTTTGCAAGAAATGCAAAGTAGTCCATTTAGCAACAAAGAAAAACAATTCTACAGGAGGAAAATGATGTTTTCCAAATAAATAAAATGCACTGTGAATAAATAAGCTTAACATAAACTTTTGGCATACATATAATTGCTTTATGAGGGCTAATTTTTATGTATGGGACTTATTTTTATCATGATTCAAAATGCCAACCAATTTAATACAGCCAGAGTATGTGTACTCTATTTTTGATCAATAATTAGCTAATGTGTTGTTTTATGCATGAAATTATATTGCTATATAAACCTATTACTTTTAATTATTTCTACTTGAGACTGTTGTTCAGTGCTTTGGTGAGCTAATTACTTTTAGAGATCAATATTAATATACTTATGGAAAAATTCTATTTGATAAATACTTGTTCAAAAGTGATCGAGGAGACAGAAGTGAATATGAACACAAATGCTACAGATTGACTATAATATCATCCATTCAAGTTTAAAATGGATACATAGAAATTTTAATATTTTTCTTTAATTTAATATTAATTCATTGTCAGAAATTTTGAGCTACAATAAAATTTTTAAAAAAATCACATCCTTTTATAGATACTATTTATTTCCTTATCATAACAACACTGTGAGCACTTTTTACTAACATATTTTATTGAAAGAAATTTTTCATACAATATATTTTGATTTGTTTTTCCATCCCCCAATTTCTTTCAGATATATCCCACCTCCTTACCCACCCAAATCAACTCTTTCCCCCCCACCTTGGATTAAATTTGTGCAATCTCTGTGCATACTACCACAGTCTCCCTCAGGTCATACATATGTGCATCAATCCTATTGTGTCTAGAAAGCTTTGTATCCTTGGTATCTTTCATGCCCACAAACTCTTAAAATCTTTTTGCCTTCTCTTTCGTGGAGCTCCCAAGCCCCAAAGAGAGGAACTGATGGAGGCATCCCATTTAGGACTTCCTTATCTGGAGAATATTTTGGCGGACAATAGGTCCAAGGAACCTAAACAATTCATGAAAGGAGTTGAAACTAAGGCATAACTACAATCCAGAGACCTACCAACTTTTACCTCTTGTCTTTCTAGTGCCTCTATGTTCCTCAGGAAGTACCATTCATTACTTATAAATATTTACAAATAGGCAGTGATCATTATTCATCAATGAGGTGAAACCAGTGGAAGACAGTGAATTCCCACCCATCTAAATGGAAGAATATCGTAACTTGGTGCCCAAGTTCTAAAAATGATTCACCCCTTACAGGGGTTTTGTTTGTTTTATTTGGCTTTGTTTTTTATGGCTTTTTCCAAAGTAGAAACATTTGTCAAAAATCAAATGAACTTTATTGTTGTGTCATTAATCTCTTCTTAAAATAAATAAAGTGACTATTTCTAAAAGTCATGCACCATTTAAATTACTTTAGTGCTATTGACATTACCCTCAGGTACCAAACAAACAGAAAAAGGTAAACATTGAACTCTGTATGATTTGAACAACCATTATAAAAAGGTTCATTCCCTGGAGGAGAAGTGAAGAAAGGAAAGGATGCCAGGATATAGCAAAAAAATTGATGGTGGTGTTGGGTAGGAGAAAGGGTTTTGCCTTGTGATAATGGCACCATAAATTAATATGAGTTCCAATCTCTTTGACTGGATTGCAGCATATTTATCAAAGAAAATAAAAATGTTTAAACATCATTGTGAGGAGAAAACAAAACGGAATTTCCAGTTTTAAATGGTTCATTGTGCTTTTAAAATATAAAGATAGTTTTACAGAAACATTAATTTATCTCCCCATCTTAATAAAATAAATCCCCTATGCTTATGAATTATATTCATGTAAGACTGTGAAAATTTTTAAGTTAATAAAGATATTAAAAGGTAGGTGCTGCAAAAATGCTGAAGAGAATGACCCAAAGGAGCAAATTTTAAAAATATAATTGCTGAAATACTTGAGATCGTGTAGTTTTCTCCTATATATTAGTAATTTCCTAAATGATTATTTTCTTTTTTGCTTATCTTAGTCTATCCAGACAGACTAACAACTCTCCTTGTTATCAGCCTAAACCTCATTCCCTAAAGCATTTTTAAATCTCAAAGTTAATTGAGCTTCAGAACAAAGTCATGCAAGCAATTCTAATTTGCAGCGTGCTTGATGATGTCTCCCTGGAGACAAAGCATCAGGTAGTTTTGTCAATCAAATCAAAGTCATCATGTTCTCTTCTAATTTGTTATAGATATTTATGTGTTTACATATGTCTGCAAGAGAGATTTGATTATGAATTATTTACTGTTGTTACTTACTTGTAATGCACCAATCACCATATCGAGACCAATTTAGGAATGATGTCTGCAAATTTCCAGATAAAAAATACTAAGCAATTTATGTGATAAAGTAACGACACCATAGAGGTGCGAATTGCTCTACCTAAAATCTTTTCCTCATATTACCTCAAAACCCCAGTAATATTTCAAAATCCAATTATGCATTTTCTTCCAATTTTAGTTCACACACACATTCACACACCAAATAAAAAATTAATAAATATTTGTTTCAATTAAAGAAAAAATAGAATACAGTGAACTAACTCATTTTTTATTTTGAATTATAGTAATGTGACAGAAATTGTAGTTATCCATAGAGAAAAAAAGTAATGAGACATAGTATCTACATTTAAATAAGCCAGTGACCTTTCAGTATGATTAATATATGATGCATGAATTGATAATTTCACTTGTATCTATGGGAGCCATATTATGCACACAACTCAAATTGTTCCATTCATTAAGTTTTTAAAATTACATTTGAGATGGTAAAAGAATTCTTGTAACTAAATAGAGGTAAATATGGATCTTCTTGAACAAGGTCCAGAGTGCTAGGCTAGTTAAGTACAACATACAACATTAGAGTCCTTTTTAGGAGTGATAGACCTTATGTATTATTTAGTAAATGATGAGAATTTATTATACTTATTTTTAAAAAAAACATAACTTGAGAAGGTTTCTATATTTTGGGGGTAGCTCAAGTCAGCACCTGAATACAATGCAGAGATCAACAGAACATGGGAATCCCAGACACAATATATGTATCTACACCATAGCTCTTGCATCTGTGGCTCACAGAACATCCTGGAAGAGGGACTGGGAAGATTGTAATTCAGAATATCACGATATTTGCTGAGTGACTACCTCTCCAAGAAAGGGCTACATAAATAAACCCAAATAATGACAATATCAATAGAAATGCTAAATCAGAAGATAAAAATCTCACAGGGCACAAACAACTCTCAACAAAGAACTATAGGCAACTAATGACTGAGAATTAGCCTCTCCCAGGGACGAGCTCCTGATTAGTTATTCAATACAAAGTGATTATCTCTGAAGCCATATGCACACAAACAACAAAAAATGGACTCAGCAGGTCGTATTTATGTATTTGTGCATATGTGTGTGTGTGTGTGTGTGTGTGTGTGTGTGTGTGTCTATGTAACAATAACAATAAAACAAATAAGGTTATCCATTTGAAAGTAGGGGGTGTGGCAGGAGAGGTATTTGAAAGTGGGTGGAGGAAGAGAAGGGAAGGAGGAAGTGAAATAATTATGTTTAATTTAAAAAGAAAAAAATATTGTAAGGAAATATTGTAATAAACCAAGGCAAACAATGAGCGTTATATGAAGGATGTTTAAAAGATAAAAATCAACTGTCCATGGTAAGGAGTAGAGGGTGGAAGTTGTGTTGTCGAGTAAAGGGTCCCTGCTTTTGGATTAGTGGAGTAAGAGGGGATATGAAAACACGCTTTGGGAACAGGAGAGGTGGGTCAAGTGAAACATCACATGTGTCAGCTGTCTCTATTTTGGAGAATATGTATAATAAGTTGTAATCTGGAAGTGAGAGCTTTATAGTGATAGATATGGTAGCATATTTTGCATCTTTCTGTAGAGTTGAAATGTGGGTGAAATTAAGGTGAGTAAAGTCTTAGTTTGTTATTTGTTGTTGGGATAAACAACATAACCAAAAACAACTTGTTGGAGGAAAGGGTTTATTTCAGCTTACAACTTGCAGTCCATCATGGACAGAAGCTAGGGCAGAAGATTAGGCAGGAACGTGGAGGCAGGAACTGAAGCAGAGAGCATGAAGGAATATTGCTTAGTGGCTTGCTCTCCATTCTTTTTATGTAGCCTAGGATCACCTGCCCAGGGTGATAGCATCCACAGCAGTCTGGGCCCTCCCAAATAAATAACTAATCAAGAAAATACCCACATAGATGTGCCCACAGGCCAATTTGATGGAGGCAATTCTCTAATTGAAGTTCCTTCTTCCAAGGTGTGTTGAGTTGACAAAATCTAACCATCACAGGTAGTAAAATGAGAAAACAGTGAGGACAAATTCCTGGGGGAAAAAAAAAAAACACCATTAAAATGAAGATGATAAGGTCCTCATTATGTGTGCATGTTGAGTGGAGAAACCTCAAGACTCCAGTGAATAACTCAAAGCCAGTGGCCATACAGAGGACCCTGGTTAAACTCAGTCACAAAATAAAAAGACATAAAAATCTGTGATTAGAACTTATAGAGAGGAGGGGTGAGGCTAATAGATATAGGAGAGAAGAGAGAGTATAGGCAGAAGTAATCAGAATGCTTTATATGTGTGTTAAAGAATAAGCTTAATTAATTTTTTAAAAAAGTTATGAAGGTTGTTTGAGAGGATTCCAAACCCGAATGAGAGCCACCAAAAAGAAGGTGGTTAAAGTAGTTTAAGTGGTTATGTTGAATGCAGATGAAATAAAATTAGAATGATAAAGTGTTTTTGACCATAGAGGCAACTTTTTATTAAATAATACATTATAAATTGTTCTATCTTACTTAGAAATCAAAAGTGAAATGGCCTAGAAGCTGGAGGCTAAATATATAAATTCTTAAATTATGAGAGCATTAAATGTATAAGAAAAAAATTGTGGCATTTTCTTTATATTGCAGTCCAAGCTAAACCAAGATGGGATGTGTTCTTTGCAGCTGAAGGTTCTTGGCAGTTTTGATGAGTGTGGCAGATTGTATTTTCCAAAAATGGTCACAGCAATATTTCCAGTTCTTCATGCTCCTCCAGCAGAATGCTGCTCCGTGGGAGTCGCAGGGCAGTGCTCCTTTTCCCAAACTGAACAAAATGTGGCAAAGGAGACTTTTTGAGACCCTGAGAGCTAGCTTATACAAGTTTTGGAGTTTCCATCATGCCCTGGGAATCCAGCCACTGTTTATTAAAAAAAAATTCAGGACCACATGGAGAAGCTACATGGAGATGTTCTGGCCAACAACCACAACTATGATCTGAGATGGGAGCCAGCATCAACATCTAGACATGTTAACATGCCAGCCATCAGAGAATCCCATCCCCAAGTCTTGGCCATGTACCAGATGATGCCAAGAAGAACTGAAATGAGCTATCTCCAGTGAGCCCTGCCAGCTCAACATGCTTCGTGGTACTTACTGACATCTTAAATTCAGCTCATCTCTCCAAATCTATCACTGTCTGATTCTATTTCTCCTAGTTCTGTTGATTCTTGTAATACAATTTTACCCTCTCCCTTCAAGCGCAAGATCATAATTTTCTATATTATTTTTATTTATATATATATATTCATTATATATAATACTGGGTTTATAATGATAATTTCTTTCAAGTGTGTTACATACTTTGATCATATTTCCCCTCATACCCTTGCCTTTCTCCCCTCTGGCTATTCTCACCTCCAGACAGTCTCCTTTCCCATACTGTCTCTCTTCTTCATTCAAGTCATATGTACATATGTATATGCATGTGTATGTATTACTCATGCATATATATATATGTATATGAATATGTGTGGCTTTATGTATTGATATCTCAAGTTGTATTCATTTTCCGACAAGTGATATTTCTTTCTTATTATACATTCTTCTTTTCCTGTTTGTTTTCCTTTCTCATTGACATTTTCTTCTACTGTTTCATAGGTCTCTCTTAGAAATGTTAGCACAATAGCTCTTTGCCTTCTCTTACATCAGGTTCTTCTCTTATACAAGTTATCACACCCACTCTTAAAGCAATATATTCTCTTAAGGCAAGTCCTTAAAAACTTTCCTTAACTTTGACTCAAAATATATACTAAATAATGGATGTATTTTTTGCTCTAACATTACAAGATTTGGTTTGTTTTAACATGCTCTTGTCCATGTACAAAGAAAGGATAACCATTCAATGAGCAAAGACTTTCTATTCACTCACTCTTCATAAGCTACTGGGAAATGTCCCTCCATCTACTGGTTTTTTACCCCCTGGGATGGAGTGTTGTCTCTTACAATTATATGTGTTTAATTAAACCTAAATATCCAGATAGTGTGATTTTAATATAATGAATTTTCCTTGATTCATTTAACAAAACAATTATTTGTTTCTCTTAGTTTCTAAATCATGGAAAATATACAAAATGAAGCAACATTGCAGCTTTCTGTGTATCTGTTAACTGTTCACAGTGTAAAATGTATCTTTCGTGATCATCAGCTCAGCATGTTCTACTGAAAATTAGAAAATAAATCAATGCTGTCAATGGGTTCAAAAACCAAAAATGGAAAGAAAAAGAGAAGGGAAGGTAAAATATTACTTCTTCCCACTACACAGATTTGTGTTCCATTTTCATAAAACAATTCTACATTCAAATAGCACAGGTGCCATAACATTGAATCCTAGTATTTTTTCTGTAACTTGACATCACCTGCCTAAAACCCAGTTCAATGCATAGGCTTTTAATGTATTGCAAGTGAAGTTCTGAGATTTTTTTTTTACTTTAAAAAGTTAGAATTTACAAGAAATAATTTTGGTTAGACCTTTGGAAAAACTTTACTAACAAATATTTTGAGTAATGTGATTAGGCTATTTTAGTTCAACCTGGGTCATATTTTAAAATATACATTATACAGCTGTTAGCATGAAATAACAGCAGTAATAAAACGACAACAGTGATGAGTCATATAGTGAGCAATTAGTAATGTGCCAAGAAAAATATTAAGTATTAAATTATAAATATCCTCTGCACAGTTCCATTTAAGATCTATAACAACCTTTAGGTGTAGATTTTATATCTACTCCATTCCATATGTGGTTCACAGACATTTGGAAAAATGGCAGAGCCTGGGTGGTAAGAAGTGAGCTATTTTCCCCCAGTCCAGGAATTCAAATCCGATTTCCCCAATTTGAACATCTGCTTTTTTCACCCTCTCAAATCTGTCAAACAGTACATCACTAACAATATATTATAACACAATATTATAATACAATCTAAATTAAGATGATGGACTATTTACAGTCTGCTCTCTTAATGGTCACTCTATTTTCATAAAATGTAAAGCTAATTAAAGAAACATTATATATCTGGATATGTAACACAACATTGACCAACTAATGAAGTTCACTAACACGTTAGGTGACGTGAGGCACAATTTGATAAAATGTAGTGTCCTCCGTTTCAATCCAGACTTTCTTGACTGAGTAGATGACCTTCAACAAAGGATCCCAAAAAAGTTTGAAATGCATTTTTAAACCCATTCCCCCCACACACACACATACTTCAGCCATGCATCAGCAACATCTTTTTTTAAACTTCTTCTTCTCTCATATATTACATCCCGACTGCAATTTCCTCTTCTTCCTTTCCTTCTTATGATCACAAAATTTTCTTACAGCAATTATATTGCATCAAGGCTCTCCATCACAAGCCACCTTGGGTGTATATGACTGTGGCGATAGGCAAGATCCAGTCCAAAGCTTGACTTGTTAAGTGTTTGCAACAAGACTTATTATTAGTGACATGATCTATGGTCACTAATTTCCAAAATCAGGAGGTCACTCATTTACCTTAACTTTACTGGTGAAAGCAATTGATGAAAGAAGGAGGGAGCGCTGCCAAAGGAGGTAGTGTGAATTGAAGGGTCACAAACTCATCAACGAGCACAGGAAATATGTGTGGTTAAACAAAGTGAAAAAAAAAAGACAAAAGTGAAGAGGAAGCAGATTGGAAATAAGACTTGTAGAGGTTTTACTGTTCTAAGTAGCTTCAACTCCAAAGTACAGTCATCAGAGAGATGACTAGAGTCTATAGCACTCAGAGTTAATAAGTCGTTAGCTAGAGTTCAAAAGTGCTGTGCACATGGACAAAGAGTTCAGAAGATGATCATGGAGAAAAGGGGGTTGAATCAGTTGCCAGAATCCTTTTTTTTACAACCCTGTGCATTTACAAAGACTGTTCCTTCTGCCTGGAATATCTTTACAACCACCTATTTGCCTGTCAATGTTCTAAGCCTTTCTCAAGTACCTGCTCAAATCTCAACCATTCTATGAATCACTGCCTATGAATCATGTCAAATTAATCCTTCCAAACTCTCTGATCCATAGCATTTTATTCTCACTTTGATTATAGCATTTAACATATTGAATTGTATCTATATTTTCAAAATACTTTTCACCATTGCACTGTGAACTGTTCCCAGAAATGTTCTCAATGGTAGCACCACTTTGTATTCTCCAATAAGTTCTATAATGTAAAAAAAAAAAAAAAAAAACCCACAGATTGTGTAGGCAGTTCTTAACCATGTTTATTAAAAGAAATAATGAATAAAGAAGTATCAGATTTGAAGATAATATATAAGAAGAAATATTTATCATTCAAAGGGACAGAGTATATGTCATCTATAAAGATTCAATTGGAATAGACTTTTAAGAGAGAAGATTTCAGGCTTTGTAAAAAGTCCAGGAGTATTTGGCAAGTAGGTGAATTGTCTGTCATTCATTAGTATATTCCACCAGTTTTGATTCCCTCTCTATAAAAGTATTAATTATAAAAAAGCCTGTAAAATTGTAGTATTTGTTGCTGCATGCTTAAAGAAATATCCTGCATATGTATACATGTATGCTTTTTTGAGACAAAGTCTCACGTAATCCTGGTTGGCCTTGAACTGGCTACATAGCCAGGAATGGTCTTGAATCTCTGAGCTGCCTGTCTCCATTTTCCAAGTGTTGGGGTTTCAGGCCTGTTTCACTGTTCCCAGAAATGTACTCGTAACAAGAAAAAACAACATAAAATCATTACTCAACTTGGGAGTTTTATTGCAGAACTACGAGCCCAAACCTGGGGAAGCAAAGAGAACAAGCAGGAAATTCATCAGGCAGAGGGGCTACTTGAGGCACTGATAGAGTGGCAGTGGCAGTTCTCTGGTAATTCTAAGGTGAAGTTGAAAGGTGGATTCTTCAATATGAGGGCCCAGGGGCAGACACCTTGTTTGGCAGACTCTCGGAGCTGTTGTTGCTGTAGAGTTCTTTCTTCCAAGTCAAGGAACTACAAATGTCATTTCACAGACAGTAGCAAGCTGATAGAAGTTTTTTAACTAAAAAGAGCTACAAGGGAATCTATGTAAGGAGGAAAAAATGCAGTGAAAGTCTGACTGAAATGGAAAGGCATTTGAAGTAGAAACCACATAAGAGATTCGCTATTCAAGCAATGTAGTAGTGGATGGGGGAAATGTATTTAGGGACCAGGAGGATGACTCAGTGAGTATAGACTTGCTGTGATGATCTGATAATGTGAATAATAATCTGATAACCTAATCATCTCAATTGGATTTCAGGGATATACACACACACACAAAAAGGAAATAACTGACTCTACAAATTTGTCCTATGACCTTTACATGTATGTCCTGGCCTCATCATTTACATTTACACACACGAACACTACCTCCAAAACAATAATAAATAGATTTTTTTAATAGCCAAGAGATTTAACATGAGAGACAAGGATTCTACCCCCTAAGCGATGCCACTTATTTTAATTTATTTAAAGAGTAATTATATATTAATCTTTTATAAGAGAGATAAAATAACTTGATTTTACCAATAGGCATTTTAGGAAGATATTTTTTGTGATGAAGATTATTGAAATAGGAAGTGAAAGAGAAAAGACAAAAATCTGTTTGGAATATATTACAGAGGTAGGCTATATCAATGAGTTGGATTAGAATTGTGCAAGAGAAAGCAAAGGAAATTGAATCAGAGACAGATCTGACAGTGGGTGGCAGGGGATGTCCTCATTTCCTTGCTGTTCACTTATATGACAAGCTTTTTCAAATATCATGTACCAAGTTCTTGGCTTGGTACTAAGAATTCAACAGTGAACAAAATAAATATCCATGCCCAGAGCATATGGCTTAGTGTAAAAATAATTAATGTTTAAAAGTTAATACTAAAAAAAAAAGTATGCAACTTTATAGCTGTAGAGAACACTGTGGAGACACATATCCCCAGACCTTTAAGTAGCCACAGCTTATGAATTTAAGCTGAAACCTAAAGAATGAGTGGACAAGATTCAGTCTGAATGATGCACAGAAAGGAAATTTTGTAACAGGAGAGCTATGTTTGGTGTGGGTTTTACTGTGGTGAATGGCAGAATTGAAAGCTGAGCAAAGTAAGGGAATCAATGCAATAGAGGCATGTTATTCAAGAAGTTTGGCTGCTCAAACAGATGGTTTCTTCAGATCAATATGGAATCAAAGCAGGATTTCACTTTTCCTTCTTTCATTGAGTTATAATTTACATACAAGAAAATCACTGATGTTGAGTATATGGTTAGAATGATTTGGAAACTTATTCTCTCTTATAATCATCAGTTCATACAAGGTATGATATATTTCTACTGCCTCAGAAAGTTCCCTCATGTCTCATTCAGATTAACTTCTCAATGAAATCACTCTTCTGATTTTCATCACCATAATAGCTTCATCAGATGTGTTCTAGCATTTTATATTAATGGAAACAGACACTATATTTATTCGTTTTGTCTAACTTCTTTTCTCCTTGCAACTTATTTGTGATATTTATCAGCAGTTTGCTGAATTTTAGTGCTGACTAACACAGAAAGCCCTTGACTTAAAAAGGTATGACTTACTACATGCAGATTATAGTATAAATGTAAAATGTCACAATCAACATACACTTAATATATCTAGCATGTTGAACACCTTAGCTTAGCGATGCACTATGTTATAGAATCCCAGCATAAAGGTCCCTGGAAGCCTGAGGCAGAAGGATATAGAGTTCATCATCAGCCTGGCCTCCTTACCAAGACAAATTCTCAAGCCCCTTGCTCCAGTGAAATTTAGTATATTTTATACCATTGCTTTTCTGTTTTCACAATAATGTGGCTGGCTGAGGACTGAGACTCACTCTCTTATCATGCTATATGCTAGCACATTACCGGCCTTGGGAAATATCAGAATTCAAACTTTCAACTCTTGTTTCTTCTGCACATCATCTCCATGTCATTGTAAGGCCAAAATCATTAAATTATCAATATTACAGTTAAGGGTCATCTGCATTCTATTATATGCTATGTGTGACATTCATTCTTTACGTACTCATCTGCTGATAACTATTTAGATTTTTTTTTCTTTCTTGAACAAGTTTTAAAGACACAATTTGTACTTACTCTAGAACTACTGGACATATGATGGGTACATATTTGACACTACAAGAAAATTCCAATCTGTTTTTTCCCAAGTGGTGGTTATCACTTTGCTTTTCCACCATTAGAGTTCCTGTTGCACCAAATCCTTCCTATAAGTCAGTGCTTCTTAATTTTAGTAATTCTAGATGATTAAGGTTTGATTTGCATGCAATGTCTTCATAGCTAATTATGTCATCATTACCTCATGTCCTTAGTAGCATTCTCTGGGTATGTGATAAAGAGCCTGTTCAAGAATGTCAGCTGCAGAGTTGAGGATATTTAGACTCTTTTAAGTGAAGAATCATGTGTGAGGGAGTAGCCCGAACACAAGCGAGAAAACATAAATAATATACCAAGATTTATGAGGTATTTTGGGACTATTGGGTCAGTAACTGGCTTATTTTTCAAATTATGTTGGGGATGTAGACACAGTCTCACTTTATTATTGACAATATACCTTGGAGAACATTCAGTATATTTTAACTATATACATCATCCTTTCCTGATTTGGAAAGTGCAAATGATTTTGTATTTGTTCTAAAGTTTACTGTTGTCCTGTTTTTAACAGGTACCATGGTGTTCAGATGGATTCAAAGTAATGCATGTATAGAAAGCAATATAAAAAAAAATGAGACTACCTACATTCAGTAAATAAAGTAAAAATCAGTCTCTTTTCTGTGTCAAAACAGCTTGGTTATAAAGTCAGAGAATACAGGGCCTGGGACCAATGGTAAAGTCTTTTCAAACAAAAGCATGAGGTCCTAGGATTTGAATCTCCAGCACTCATGTTACCATCCAGGAATAGTGCTGTACACCTACAACCACAGCAACAGGAAAGCAAAAACAGGAGGGTCCTGGGACTGGCTAACCCGTCAGTCTAACCAAAGTGTTGCGCTCCAGATTCAGTGACAGACCTTGTCTCTGAAGTAGAAGGGAGAAAACAATGGAAGACGAAATAAAGTATTAACCTTTGGCGTCCACATTCACATGCATGCAGATGTACACATGCGAGTATGTGTGTACTCGTGCACACCCTCCCACACACACACATCCCGTGTTCCACATGCACACAAAAGCATAGAATGAGTATATGAAAATATGTGCTTTATGTTTAACAAGATTGTATAAACTATGGTAGTTACCAATGTTTGGTAGATGGATGATTTTCATGGCAAAGGTAAAACATTCAAAATGGCAATTTTAGATTTTAATAGCATCTGTATTTTGCACTTAAAATAGCTATTATCTAGTAAATACATGAATATTTATGGGGAATCATGTGATCTATGAAGGTCTGGATTTTAAAATTCTCTATAGGGATTTAATGACAGGGTAATTTTATGTCGTATAACTCACAATTAGTAGATATATGTAAAAGGCAATGTAAAATCTTGTCTCTGTTAGAGATGACTTTTCTGGACATGCTGGTCTGACTCAGCTACTTCCCTACAAGCCCACCCTGCAGCCATTCCCTAAGTGTTAGCTGTGTCCCCTTCAGCGCCACTGTGGACTGCAAGGAAGTAAAGTTTCAGAGGGACAAAGTTCGGCTGCTTTCTCATTCCTTCCATCTGTTGCAAAGATCCTTCTTTAAATCAAATGAATAAAGAAGAGAATTATAGTCTGTATTTTAGGATTGTTAAAGGTTTCTCTGTTTCTGACAGTTTGGCTTTCTTTTGTCATTTTCTCACTTAAATGTTGTAAACTCAGAAAGTGCGAAGCTAAGATGCTGTATGTAGCGTTACACATGCCATAAGACAATATTATTTTACCATGTCAAAGTTGTTTTCACCATTTGGAGCACATCTATCATCAAAACTCAATTAAATGGAGTCTCTCTATCTTCAACTAAAACAAACTGTTTACTTAGATTTTCTCAGTGTTTACTTCACAAGAGGTAAAAGACCCAAATAGTGAACTGACATAGGTGTCTGGGGATATATCAGGGGTCAAAAAATTTAACCTAAAGAAGCAGGCCATTGAGGGGGCTGCAACAGGAGACATCCTTTCTCTTTGCCAAGTAAATGGCAGCATTATAATGTTATTCATACCTCACTGGTGTCTGAACAATTCCTCTATTCAACCTGAAAGGGATAGATGCTCTTTGTTGCAAAGTATTAAATTTGTCCATTGAGCTTAGTGTGTAGGCAGTTTTAAAGGGTGAAACAGGATTGGATAAGGTTTCTTTGTGGAGAAAGAGTTTTGAAACAGTGCAGCAGAAAACCTTCTTGTCTTACTTATTCTGAAAAAAAAAAAAACACTTTGCTTTAACACTTCAGATCACAAGTCAAATATATTAGATTATTAGTTGACAAAATGTGTTCTTCATAGGGTTTTGTGTTAGGTAGGCAGATAACAAGGAGAAAATTCAACAATCAACTTAATTGTATTTGAAATTTTGTAGCTTCAGAATCCTTCCATGGTATTTATAATTTGAATTCGTATTAAAAGCTGGTATGAACAGATTATAGTAATTGCAGTTGCTTAAGGGTTCAGAATCCATGGTGCTATTTAGAAGGAGTACAAATTAAACGTATATCAAACTCAGATATTGTTTCTTAACCTCAACAATGCCATGATTATGTGGAGGGCAGTTCTGGGGGATATAAGAGGTACATTTGAATTTCACTTAAAATTGTGTTTGTGGTTAGCAGAGGAATACATGGACCATCCAAGTGAACAGGACAGGGGTTCTCTAGCAGAAAGGAAAAAGCCTGCACTAATACTTTCCTTTCTTGAGTTATACAGCTCTGATACCATCAACATCCCCAAGTTTCCAGTAATGTTTGAGGTTTAGTGACGGTGCATGTGTTGGATTTTTTGTTTTTCATAACTGGACAGAAATTAGGTCAGATTTCAGAATGTTGTAATTTCTTCTCTTTCAACCTCACCTTACTAATACTTTTGTGAAAATTTACTCACTAAAAGGGAAATCTTTTTTAAAGGAAGTTTTTATGGAGTCAAAAATTCTCTATATGAGCAGTATCTTTTGTCATGGGTATAGATTTTTAAGCTTAAAAAGGGAAACAAAAACAAAAGCAAGACTATATGGTTTCTGCCAACCAAACCAAAAATAGAAAAGAAAAGAAAAGAAAGAAAGAAAGAAAGAAAGGAAGGAAGGAAGGAAGGAAGGAAGGAAGGAAGGAAGGAAGGAAGAAAGAAAGAAAGGAAGAAAGGAAGATAAGAAAAGAAAAAGCCCCTTTGTGTTTTGGTGACACCTTGTGACCTGCAAACCAGAAAATTTGCATATGCCTTCCTCCCTCACATCACTACCAAGTTACCTACCTGCCAAGGGTTTGGTGGCTTTGGTCAGGCCCTGCTCACAAACGGTCTCCAGAACAGAATCCATATTCCGCCTTGATGTTCAAATCCCTTGACAAACTTCTCTAAGCCTCCCACCACCACTTTTCTGAGTTAATTGTGTGCGGGCTCCTTCACACCCCCGACCGAGACTCCCTCTGGGTTGTATTCTTAGCAAGTCCCCATATGCATCAGGACGCTTTGAGACTTTTACTGCGTCATCTGTCCTTTTCTTGGTTCGGGTTCCTTCTTGGTTTATCATGTCCATTTACCTTTCACCTGCTGTTTTGGGGACAAGAAACAGGCTTCCGGTAAGCCTCTGGATAAATGCCACTAGGTCGACTCCCAGTGGGAAAGCATTTTGATGGAAAACTCCTTGTTCTTCCAGAAATTTTGAATCCTTTTAAATATGCTTTAATTTCGGGCTTCGTTTGCTGGATAGCTGTGAATACTTTAGTGCTTCTCTGGCATCCTACGTATTCTTCTAGGTAAAAATAAAAGAGAGGTGTTCATTTTTTTTCCAAATATGATTGACATGGAAAAAAAA